>JAWNNO010005965.1:0-136835 GCA_035044985.1 Lordiphosa fenestrarum | reverse complement strand
CCTATGATGAACAAAAAATCATTGAAGCTAAGTCTATTTGTATGAACTTTAAACCTTCAATTTCGTACTTAAGTGCCAATAACTTCTTAGTTCTTCAACCGGTTTAAATACGTGGCATTAGAATTGTAATGGATGTTTCTATGATGATCAGCGAAAAAATTAATTATTTTCATGGAGAAAATCGTGATTGAAATCTAGCCTTTTTTCAAAAAGTGATAAATTTAAAGCAAAGTTGCCGATTAACACCTTAATAGCCGCGAAGTTTACCAACGGATTAAAATGTGATGTATGAATGATTAACAGGGCATTAAATTCTCTGTCAAGTGTAAGTGACCATTTTAAAATCTACAAGCTAAAACTGAAAATATACACATTTTTAGATAGGTACCTTTTTTTACAATGAAAAAACTATCTTTTTCGCAATTTCTCGAAAACGTCCCCGCCAAAAAATTATTGGTCTTGATTTTTGGAATCAGCGGAGGGTTTTACATATGAAATGACTGCCAAATGACCGGGATACAAAATGCTGTAAACTAGTGTTATTGGTATCCAATGTCGCCTACTGTACACAAGGTGCTAGTACATGGTCAACAAATAATAGAGAGTTCCTTGCTTCCTGTTGGCTGTCTTGCGGAACATGCATCCGAGTCCCGAAATAAAATATATATGAGTGATAGGAGGGGACATGCAAGAAAATGCAGTAGACTGGACAACATGACCGATGTTTTTAACAGAGCCTTAGATACTTCGGACCCATTGCTGTCTAGTATAGTAGAACAGTCTTTTGATCATAGATCTGCAACCGTTCATCCGATCTTCACCATTCCTTTGGCGGATCGATAAGATATCCTGATTACTAAATATGTCTAGAAGGTGCGAACTATCTAACTTTAAAACTGTGGGAGTTATGACTCCAAAATGCGGGGGCGGGAGGGGGCGTGTCCAAAATTGAAAATAAACTTGATTACTTGATACAAGAAGCATATGTCCCCTACATGTCATACCTCTATCTCTTACCATCTCTGAGATCTGTGCGTTCATACGGACAGAGAGACGGACATGGCTATATCGACTCGGAATATATATACTTAATAGCGTCGGAGATGCTTCCCGTCCAAGTCGCAAAAAGCCACAAATACACTGAATAATTTTGACATTTACCAACCGATTGCTTTTGTTAGACATGTTTTGGAAACATCAATCTAGTACAATTTTGACCATGGAACGCTTCACACCAAAACAACGTGCCGAAATAGTGACGCTGTTCACTACGCCGACGCCGATACTGAACCAGATTTTTGGAAACAAATTTTGATGGCCCTTGAGGCCCATTTCACGCTTTCTGATGGTGTTAATAAGCAAAATTGTCGCATATGGGGCACGGAAAATCCACACCGCATCCATGAAATACCTTTACACGACTAAAAAGTGACTGTTTGGGCCGGCGTTTGCGCCAAAACCAAAATGCCGCAAAAAGGGCACATTTTGTTGTGGCCAATAAAGGCGGCCACTTGATTGATGTTGTGTTCAAAAAGTAGTCGAAATAAATTGTACAGGACCAAATTAAAGGAACAAGATCAACATAGAGCAATCGGTTGTTTGTTTTTATATTTATTCAGTGTTGCCATACCGACACTTTATATGGCGCACCCTGTATTTTCAATTTAGTTTCACCACACCCAGAAAAAGGTATGGACTAGAATGGCCCAAAATTACCTAAAATTTTAGGTTATTTTGCCTAAACTAACGGCTAAGGATTTCTGGACTTGAATTTAGGACATCCATTGCCTAATTTTTTTTTGTGGACTTCAGGTAATATATGTCCTTCAATCGAGTCTGTGATTTATGGAAATTTGTGGCCTTTATTTCCTTGAAAATAGTCCTTGATAGCCTTAATATTTAGTCAATAAAGCACCCTAAATTTATGCCAATAATTACCTAAAATTTTATGTAATCTGTGATCCCAAAAAAAAATACTTTTTTGAATTCGTTTTTTATTTATTGTCCACTAAATTAGCTTGGGTTTTTTTAAATTAAATTTGTTATGTGTGTTAATTTTATGAGTAGGAATGGGGGTTTAGGTTAGGTTACTTACAATATTTAAGTCAATTAATTTGAAGTTAACATAACTAATTACTTCATAACTATTATACTGCTTGCAATTTTTTTTTCCAATTCCTGGCAAATCAAAAATACTTTTTTATTATTTAAAATTATATCTTGTATACGTAATGAGGAAAACTGCGGATCGGTGAAAAAATAATGAAAGCACGTTTAAAAGAGTATCCAAATTGGCTTACATACGGCTGCCTCAATATTAGACTGCAAGATCGGGACATTATTTTCCTGTAAGATATATTATTTTGTATAAGTGAGATCAAAAAAATTTTCTCTTTGGATTACCTTGTTCATCCACACATGGAGATGGCCCTCAAATTTCACTCTAGCACCAAACAATTCTTTGGGCACAATCTCTTTCAAGTGTTCGCTTGTAAGCAGCAATACAGAATCCTCGTCTATTCCGTGAGCTGTACACAAATAGGTATAAACATATCTATTAAATATTTTCTATGAATTATAGTTATTTTAGCTATTTTTAAGACAAGAAGATTCTTCAGTATTAGTAAGAAACTAATTATTTGATTAAAATTCAAATAAAATGTAATGAATTTTTTTGCCAATGAAAACTTCAAACAACTCCTCACAATTAAGATTTTTTAAATGTTTTTCCATATTTGCAAGCACTTGAATATAATTTAAAATTAAAGTAAAATTAAATTAAAAATGCAAAACAATAATTTAAAAAGGTACTGCGTGGTATGAACAAACAAAAGCCAATTTTTAGAGCTATATGTTTAGAGTCCATATATGATTCAAAGTTAGCAGTTAAATAGACTGCTTTGGCATGTTTAAAAAAAGCTACTTTTTCAAGCCAAGCCGTCAGCACTATACTCAAATTGAAACCGACTTGCAAGAAAATGCTCAATGCGTGCAAAAAACTTAATTGTTAATTTAAACTATAAACAAAAAAATTGTTTCACTTCGAACTTTAGTAACCACATTTAATAGTAATTAGTAATAGTAATGTAGAGGCAATAAATCGATATCTGGCAAAAAAATAAAATTTGTTTTTCATAATTATTAATAATTCTCAAAAATATTTATATTTTTTCGTAAATATTTGCTTAAGGCATTGACGGTAGTCCTTTCATACATGCCACTTTCTTTACCGATTTAACTCAGAAACAATTTGACATTTGTCCGTATTGTCATATAAAATATTTTTAGCCCATTGAACTATTTTTAAGCTCACAAATTCCTTTAACTTTTTTACCCAAAATTTAACGTTTTAGGCAATATTTACCATTTTTAAGGCCCTTATTGCCTATAAAGAAACTTTTAGGTCATAAAGTCCAGTTTCCTAAAATTTTAGGTATCGCTTTTTTCTGAGTGCAGGCACAAGCTATCGATGTAGCAACGCTACGGATGTTTATGTTCTCTTCTAGAAATCAAGAAAATAAATGAGACCAAATAAATTGCTTTACAGCTGTTAAAAGCATTTTTTTTTATATCGACATATTGTATTGTGAAATATGTATTTTCGTCGGTTCTGAAAAAAAACCTTTAGACAAAATTTAACGTATATATGATTCGCAGAGATCAGTTTAAATAAATATTTGTAAGTGATGAGAACTTCGTCACGTGTGAATTTTCCTTCGCCTGATTGTATCTTTGTTTTCAGAAAGCCAGAACTTCTTAAAGGGATTTACGCAATGGGATTTAATACACCATCCAAAATTCAAGAAACTGCTTTACCGACTCTGCTAGCAGACCCTCCTCAAAATATGATAGCTCAAAGCCAGTCTGGAACAGGCAAAACTGCGGCATTTGTATTGGCAATGCTAAGTCGAGTCAACGTAAGCTTCAATCATCCTCAGGTAAGAATAAAATTTAATGGCGATAAAACTCAGCTATTTATGGAAGAAAAAGCCGTAACATATATATGAGCATTTCCATGGTGTCGAACGTGACCGTCACAAAATAAAGTCAAAATAAATCCGATACAATAGGTGTAACTTATAGCCCTTAATTAGCCCTTTGATTGGTGCTAATTTTGTGGAATTTTTCATTTTCGAGATTGCACAAAAACAAGGCATTCGCACGGGACATACATAGTAGTGGTTTTCGCCGGCGACAATTCAAACGCCGTTTTTAGCGCATCCTGAGGGAATATTTCAATGAGACCATTAAGACCCTTAAAAATGGTTTCGATGTTACCCAAAAATTATTTTTATACTCTGTACCGTAGGTACACAGAGTATTATAAGTTTGTGCAAAAGTATGTAACATCGAGAAGGAATCATCTCCGACCCTATAAAGTATATATATTCTTGATCAGCATCAACAGCCGAGTCATGTCCGTCATGTCCGTCTGTCTGTCCATATGAACGCACAGATCTCAGAGATGGTAAGAGATAGAGGTTTGACATGTATGGGACATATGCTTCTTATGTCTGCAGGCAGATCAAGTTTATTTTCAATTTTGGCCACGCCCCCTCCCGCCTCCGCAATTTAGAATGGCTTGTTCCTTCTGGACATATTCAGTTAGCAGGATAACTTATCGATCCGCCAAAGGAATGAAGAAGATCGGTGAACGGTTTTCGAGTTATGATCAAAAGACTGTTCGCTGCTACTGCAGCATCAAAATTTATGCTGAGAGTATAATTTTCTTGGTACAGAGTATGTTATAGTCGGGCCTGACCGACTTTCTTTCTTGTTATAACTTATAATTTTTTCGCACGGGACACGTCACACTTGACATATTTTCCATCATGATATTTATGTGGCTTCTGATATAATGGAGAGTAAAAACATACACACACACACACGCGTGGGTATTGTGTGCTAGGCACTCTGCCGATGCGGGGGCTATGTGGGCTCCGCTATGCTGCGTATTTGGGGCCCCTGCCACGGGCTCCGTTCAATGGGTTGGCTGCCATCGAGCCAGATGCGAGGAGATGTCCGGTATCTGGGGTGTCGTGGCAGCATGTTGCGGCCGAGGCGAAGCCGAAGTGTGTGAGTGCGCTCACAGCAGTGGTTTGTTTTTGCAGGCTGCTGATGTGTCGTCGGTGCGGCATTCTGTGAGTTTTGCAGGCGCTTCCCCCGTGGACAGGCCGTCCAGAATAATGAGGGGAACGGCCATTCTCCAGTGGGAGAAGCGGATGCGAAAATATTTGGCCGCTGTTGCTGCTGCGGCATGTAATCTGGGTGGCAACGGCTGTGACTCTTGGGCAAGAGTCCAGATTGCCAAAGTAACCTTGGGACGTCTTTGTGCGCACAGGCCAGGGTGGACAAATCTTTATGTTTTGGAGAAAAGAGAGGAAAGAAAGTCCGCCTGGTTGTTGCTGTTTTGGTGGGTCCATCTGAATTTGGGCCTTTCGTCCGGGAAGGGAGATTGAAAGGCCGTCAGCTGGTAAGAGGTGGTGATGATGATTGTTGGTCCAGTTGCTGCTGCATTACGACCGGTTTGACCGTGACGTCAAACACGCGAGCTCTGCCAGGATCGCGCAAAGTTTCAGTTGCTTGAGCTCTAGTCTTCGTCAAGTGTGCGTTACGAGTGTTGCTCAGTGGATTTTGACTAGTTGGACCAAATTAGAGGAGAATGTGAGAAACTGCACAAAGTCCCATGGTTTCGGCAGCATTATGGTCAGAGCTTCCCCGCTGGTGCGATAGGGGTCTTCATTCGTTGTTTGCGCCCAGAGCCGGGGTCATTTTGGCCAAGTCTTGAAGTTGGGCCAAATGGCCGAAGTTAAGGAATTTGCAAAATATTTTTATACTTATGCAAAATCACCGAGTTTCGGAATCAAAATGATGTGGGCGGTCCCTCAGAGGTTGTTGGAGTCATCCTTCCATATTACCGACCCAGTCCGTGTCCATTTGGGCCAAGTTCCAGTGTGGGCCATAACGGCAGACATGAGGGATTTGCCGAAAAAATGCAAAATTGTAAAAATTACAGCTTTGGGAATCAGAATGATTTGGGCAGTCCCTCAGACGTTGTTGGAGTCATCCTTCCAAATTGCCGACCCAGTCCGTATCCATTTCGGCCAGGTTCCAGTGTGGGCCATATCGGCATACATGAGGAAATTGCCAACAAATTGCAAAGTTGTAAAAATTACTAATTTTCGAAAGCATTTGATTTGGGCAGTCCCTCAGAGGTTGTTGGAGTCATCCATCCATGTTTTCGACATGAAAAATTTGCCTAAAAATTTCAAAGTTGCAAAAATTAAAAATTCGGAATCGGATAATTTTGGGCAGTCCCTCAGGTACTGCCTTGGATTAGACGGCCAATCAGTTAAAAAATCATTAACAGTTGTTTTTTTTATTGCGTATAACTTAATATGTATTTATAGATTGTATAAAAAAACTTTTAAAAAAAATTGATTCTATGACAGCTATACTATATAGATGTCCGACTTCGACCAAACTTAGTGGAATCATGGGAAAGTATAGTTAACTAAGAAATACAAAGTTTGGAGGCGTTTTTTTCGAAAACAAAAAAAAATTTCTCACTAAAACTAGTTTCTCGACCGATCATTCCTAGAGCAGCTATAATATATAGTCATCCGATCCGAAAAATACGAAACATAATTTTACTAAACGACTTCGGGCAAAGTTTGATGAAGACAGCTTTCAAGCTGAAGGAGGAGATATCATAGAAAAAGATGGATGGATTGACGGACAGCCGAGTCGATACCCCATTTCCATCTGGGGTCAGCCGGAACTACCTAACCTAAATTCAAAAACAAATTTTAATTTATTCAATTACGAACCAATCTATAATGTAGGGTCAAGGAAATGCGTTTGTGTAGAAGTGTGTGTATAAATTCTTCAAAAAATAAATGAAAACAAATGAACAGAGTATTTTGTAGGCAGAACACTCGACTGCAGAGCTCTTATTCGCTTATTTTACCCATTTCAGATAAGCCGTTCATGCGAAAAATACGAAACCACGGGACGAACATTAAATTTTTGGGCCTACTTGGCTTTTCACTACAAGAAAAACAGCAACGACAACAACAAAAACAATTTTATATAATATCATCTGATAATCTATTCAATATGAAAAGCCGATTGTCTTTATACCCTTGCAAAGGGTATTATACTTTTGCCCAGAAGTTTGCAACGCATAGAAATATTCATTTCCAAACCCCATAAACTATATATATTCTTGATCAGGGTGACGAGTCGATTGAACTTTGTCCGTCCGTCTGTCTGCTTCTACGCGAACTAGTCTCTCAGTTTTAAAGCTATCGAGCTGAAATCTTACACAGAGTCTTCTTTTTGCTGCACTCTACTATTATGTCGGAACCGACTAGATCGGATGACTATATCTCATAGCTCCCATAGGAACGATCGGTCGAAAAACTAGTTTTAGTGAGAAAAACTTTTTTCTTTTCAATGAAAACGTCTCCAAACTTTGTATTCATATGTTTTCTATGCTTTTTTATAATTCTACCAAGTTTTATTAAAATCGGACAACTATATTGTATAGCTGCCATACAAAAGATATGTCTGAAAAACAGTCTTAGTTAGGAAAACTTACAATTTCGTATTTGCTTGTTTCACTTGCTTTCACATAATTTTACAAATTTTAGGCCAAATCGAATGACTATATGGGAAAATGGGAATGGGAAAAAGAGTATTTTTTGAAAATATTTAAGCGAGCACTTGCAAGGGTATAAAAACTTCGGCACAGACGAAGTTAGGTTAGCTATCTCGTTATCAGTTTTTATACCCTTGCAGAAGGTATATTAAAATGGTCCAGATGTTTGTAACGCATAAAAGGAAGCATTTCCGACCACATAAAGTATTTATATTCTTGATCAGCATGACGAGCTGAGTTGATATAGCGTTGTACGTCTGTCGTCCGTCCGTCTGTTTCTATGCTATCTCCTCCGTCAGTTTTAAAGCTATCGCGACCAAACTTTGCACGAAGTCTTCTGGTACAAATACGGTGTACATTTGTCGGAACCGGCCGGCGAAATGGCCAAAAGCTTTTTGGGCTTCCGTTTTTATAGCTCCCAAATAAATTTGGGTCTAATGACCGCTTTCATATCGTCTTTACGTCCGACATTATAGCGGACATAAATCCCAAAAATTTTTGGCCATTACGCCCAAATTGGTAAAAACTGAGTTAAGGTAGTTTCGTTTTTCGATGCCTCGCTGGAAATTGAATTACACGAAAATGGAGGAAAGTAAACTTCGGCTCGGCCGAAAATAAAATAAAACAAGTATGAAAGACGGTCAAGTCCGATTACAACATACACTGCACGTTCCAAAGTATGCATTTACCACACAGAAAGTTAAAGTGTGTACAGTGCTGTCCATTGCTGTTTCAGCCGGTGCTGCCCAGAATAAATGTTTGTTTTCCATATAACTCGACAATCGCTCATCCGATCTTCACAATTCCTTCCACGGATCGATTAATAAAACTGATACCTTTTATGTATAAAGTTGTGGGAGATAGGAAGGAGGGGTCGTGGCAACAATTGTAAATTAACTTGATAAGCCTGCAGGTATAACAAGCATATGTCTCACATGTCGACTATCCATCTCTTACTATCTCGGAGATGGTCAGACAGACGGACAGAAGGACATGGTAATTGCTATTGATGCTGATGAAGAATTTACCTTATGGGGTCGGAGATGCTTCTTTTTGGCTGTTATGTAAAAAGATGGATGAGTTTAGGCAAATATTTGTAAATTCAAATGTAGATATTATATGTGTGTCCGAAACATGGTTTGTGTGTAACTCTAGTGATGTTCTATTTCAGTGTGATGGTTATTCTTTGTACAGATCACATCGGGTGGGTCATGCCGGTGGCGTTGCTATTTATGTCAATACAAAACTCAGCCGTAAGCTCATTCGCAGTAATCCGGTAGAAAGTCCAGTCGAGTACTTGTTTGTTGAGGTAACAAACAAAAGCTTGAGCATTCAAACTTTGATTGGATGTATTTACAGACCTCATCAGACGACTGAATTTCACGAATTAATACAAGTTGTGTCCGAGATTTCTATGTCATATCCCAATGTTATTTTGTCTGGTGATCTAAACAGCGAAAAACTTATTTTGTCTGAAATGGAATCATTAGGCTTATCCTTGGCAAATAGTTCTGAGCCCACTCATTTTACTAGCAACAGAATCACCCTGTTAGATATATTCCTTGTTAGTGATCTAAGTAAAATAAATCTTTATGACCAGGTGTCAGCCCCAGCTTTCTCCAAACATGACATGATTTTCCTGACTTATGAATTTCCTGTGGAATACGAAAACCAGACAATTAATTGTAGGGACTTTAAATCTTTCAACTAAGATACATTACTGACTGAATTTGACAACTGTGACTGGGTTTCTATTTACAAATCGATGACTGCGCAGAATCAACTTATGATCTTAAATTCAAAAATTTCTTATCTATTTGATACATGTGTTCCATTAAAGTCAAAAATACTAAAAGCAAAATAGCAGTCATGGTTTAGTGCGCAAATTAAAAAACAAATTCGTATGCGGGACACTGCATTTAAAAAAAGGAAACGGTATAGAACTGATGAGATGCACAATACCTTTAGACGGCTTAGAGCGAAAGCAACGAGCAACAGCTAAAATATACTATTTTAGTGCAAAATTCGGCAACGCAACAACATCTGGCCAAATATGGAAAGAACTAAACAGTATGGGTGAAGCTAAAGTTGTCTCACAACCTAAATCTAACCTTGATGTGGTAGATTTAAATAAGACATTTGTTTTAACAGACGTTCGGACCAGTGCAAAATTTGTACCTAAACTCTGTACCCATCTGTGATAATATTTTAAGTTTTGTCTGTGTTAGTCAATGTGATGTACTTGAATGTAAATTGAAAGTTAAGTCTAATGCGGAAGGGCTAGATGGAGTGGACCCAAAATTCCTAAAAATACTTTTACCAAGGCTGCTTAGTTACGTTACACATATTATCAACACCTTGTTTACAACCTCTGATTTTCCTGCCTGCTGGAAAGTTGCAAAAATTCTTCCAATCCCAAAATCTAAAAACGAGTTCAGGCCAATCACTATTTTGCCATTCCTCTCCAAAGTGTTTGAGAAATTAATGGTATCCCAGATGCAAACATTTCTAAACGAAAATTCGATGCTCAGCGACAAACAATCTGGTTTTAAGTAGGGAAAAAGTTGCACAACAGCAATTTTAAAAATAGTTGAAGACATTCATAGCAGAGAACTGCAAAAATTACTTTTTTCTTGATTTCATCATACACAAAAAATTCCACTCACAATTAATCAATCAACAAAGCATGCCGTTGATTTGACTCGTTGTCATACCAGAGAACGCTTCAATCGGTTGAGTATGAGCGTACGAGTCGACAATGGTTGTGTTCATTTATTCACTCAATGAAACTCAGCCTTAAGCAAGATACACATCATTTCGGCAACAACTTCGTGCGGTTGAGTGAATTTGAGCTGATTGAATATGTGTGCACGTAAATCGTCTGCCTTGTTAACCAATACAAACACAATTTTCTGTTCTCTCCATTTCGGATTCCCAGCTAAAAATGACAAAGCAAACTCGCTCTCTCTCTCTCTCATTCATTTGTGTCAGCAGCACAGTGAGCAGCGCTGTATTAGCTTATGTTAAAACTCATACGAGGTAATGAACGCACATTCGTTGTTGGGTCAAACGAACAAACAACCGAATCGAGCAGAGTGAAGATGAGCATGATTGTAATCAGAGCGCCAACTAGGGTTGATGTTTTTGAATGAACCAAACTGAATAGAGAATATGTGTGAGTGAGCAAGATGAACGTTTGAACGCAAAGACATGTTGATTCGGGTGTTGATTATTCTCTGATTCGTAGACAGGTAGATGATAGTAATGTTACTAGCTTATCATTATTAGATTACAGCAAAGCGTTTGACACAGTAAATCATAGAATATTAAATACGCAACATGTTTAATAGACACATATCTCAGTAATAGGGAACAGGCAGTGGTTGCGGACAATCGCGCTTCTGGATTCTTACCGCTCACACGAGGTGTTCCCCAAGAATCAGTCCTTTGACCGTTATTGTTTTCCTTATATATTAATGATCTTCCTCAATGTTCGTCTGATTGTAATATCCATCTTTATGCTGATGATGTACAACTAAATGTTAGTCGTCCTTTACTAGAGCTTAATGAGTGTATTAAAATTATGAATGATGAAATTTTGAAACAAATGGCTTGTGTCTAAACCCAAATAAATCAACGTGCTTACTTATTTGCAAAAAGCCTTTGAACGTCAGTGATCTTCCAAGAGTCGTTGTCAACAACACAGAAATGGCATATGCTGAGCAAGCCAAAAACCTTGGTATCCAATTTAACTCTACTCTAACATGGAGTAACCATGTTGCTACTGGGAAAATTTTTCGGAACTATAAGACAGTTGTCTCTAACGCAAAAACTCATCCCTCTTAATCTTAGCCTTTAAGTTGCAAGATCATGTCTAATTCCAACACTCTTTTATGGAATTGAAATATTTGGTTCCTGTGATGCTGGTGCATGCAGAAACTAAAAGTGGCCTTCAATTCTAGTTATGCAAATAAACTTTTTGACTTAAGCCTGGAATATTGAATTAGACTCAGAATACTAATATTGCTACATAAGATCTTAACTACTAGAGAGCCTAACTATTTATTTGAAAATTTACAGCTTGTATCATCAAGAAGGACCAACAATTTAGTTTGCAAACGTGTTAAACTCGCGAGCCAAGACAAACAATTTGTAATACAGGGAGTTCGCTATTGGAATGATTTACCGCATAGTATTAAGAGCATTAGAAGCGCAACGCACTTTAAAGATAAATTATTTCATGTGTTACTTCATTTAATTCAATTTAGCGCCGATTTCACATCTATAACAAAGTAATATTCAACTAGCTTTATTTACCAATGGCATCGCTCGCTTTGCATCAATTTGTTATTAATTTATAATGCTGGTAATATTTAATAATATTATGCTTTCAAAATGTTCATGGAGCTGATCAAATGAAGATCAAATGAGTCGCATAAATAAAATAAAAAATATTAAAATATAAAATATAAAAATATTTCCGTACTTTTTTTGAATATAGCTCATAAACTACGTTTGGAGCTAATCGCTGGAAACTAAACTTTTATACAATCTTGACCACCAATATTCTAACCATGGTGCTGAATTTGTCGAAACAACAGTCGTGTTCAATTTTCGTTATCGTCATTGTTCTCGTTACCGTTACTGTTACCGCTATCGTTATAGTTTTCATTATCATTATCGCTAATTCTTGTACTGTCCTTACAAACTTAGTTTCATGTCAATCGGATGAAATATAGTTTATTGCATTCGGAGTTTCCGGAAATTTTCCGACCCTAGGGTCGAATTTCCAAAAAACGGAAAATCACATTACAAATAAATTTTTTTACGGTCCTTACAAACAGTTTTTCGGATGCAGAATTTTCCTAGAGTTTTCCGACCCTACTGTCGAATTTTCCGACATCGCAAACTGGTATCTCAATTTATCTTACTAACTATCCTTACCAAATGAGTTTCAAGTCAATCGGATTAAACTTCACTTACTATTCTTTCAACCCGAATTTCAGTTCAATCGGGTTAATTATAGTTACTTAGCTTGCAGACTTTTCCGTGAATTTTTCAACTGTACGGTCAAATTTTCCAATATCGGAAAATGACAAGTCAATTTATTTCACTTACTTTCCTTACAAACCGAATTTTAAGTCAATCGGATGATCAAATTTTCCCGGGCATTTTCCTTGTGGGCGGATTTTCCGAAATCGGGAAAACACGTGTCCAATTATTTCGAATACTTTGCTTACAAACCGAGTTTCAAGTCAATCGGATGGTAATTAAAATTTCCCCATACAAACTTCCTACGCTTTTGCGTGAATTTTCCGGCCCTACGGTGAAATTTTCCAACATCGGAAAATGACATCTCAATTTACTTAACTTACTATCCTTACTAACCGAATTTAACATCAATTGAGAGAAAAATTGATTTTTGCAGATCGAATTTTCTGGCAATTGTGGGTGGATTTTCCAAAATCGGGAAACACGTGTCCAATTATTTCGCATACTTTGCTTACAAACCGAGTTTCAAGTCAATCGGATGACAAAAAAAAAATGTTCCCATACAAATTTTCCCGACGCTTTTACGGCTTTTCAGGGTGGAAATTCCAAAACCCCGTCTTAGTACTCACTTTCAGCATAAGACAAAACTACTATAAAAAATTCAGCTTCCTATCCCTTATGGTTTAAGCTGTGCGATGGTCACCAGTCAGTCAGTCAGGTTGAACAACTTTATATATATAGACTAGCATATAGCCCGGCGCGCTTCGCCGCTGTTATTATCAGTTATCGTTATCATTATCTCTATCGTTATCGTTATCGTTATCGCTATCACTATTGTAATCGCTATAGTTATCGTTGTCGTTATCGTTATCGATATTGTTATCGTTATCGCTATAGTTAACGTTATCGCTATCGTTATCGTTATCGTTATTCTAATCGCTATAGTTATCGTTATCGTTATCGCCTCTGTCCTTGATGGTTTGCCGCACTGCACACTTTGTGATTGAATTGTGGGATCTCTAGTCCAATACCAGGATCTTCCGTCGATTGATTTTTGTTTCATCTGACAATATATTATCTTGGAAAAAAATTATTTTCCAAGTGTTAAAACTTTTTATTAGAGACTTACACCCCCAATCAGCCCATTCCCAATCAGCTACAGTCCAATTTTCGTGAGTTGGAGTCGGACCCTTGTTATTGATCGAAGGAATAGTGCGTAAGGAACAATATCTGAGCATTCTGCAACTGAATCTAGGAGGAGTCATAGAAAATATGGGTCTTGCTGCTGAAAAATGAGTTTTTCTGCAAGACATAACCCAAAGCACACGTCACATTTGGTTAAAAGTTGGATGTTTAAGCAAAAGTTCCAGACCAAGACCAGACCACCGCAATCTCCAGACATGAACCCAATTGAAAATCTATGGAGCCATTTCAAATCGCAGCTAGCGAAATATGCGGTCCCTACAAGTGAAATGGTGGAGCTGTGGGAGAGGACCAAGGACGTCTGGTACGCTATTCCTCTTGAAATGGTGCGACGTTACACCCAAAGTATGCCAAATCGCATAGAGGAACTAAAGAAATCAAAAGGGCTGTGGACCCATTATTAAAAATTTTTGTAATGAAAATATTTGTTTAAAAATAACCACAGTGCAAAACTGTAACACTTGACTTTTATTACTCTTTGCCATTGCATTTCTCTTTTAGCTTATCAAATGACTTCAAATTTTTTAGATAAGGAAGCCAAATATTGCACTAACAAAACAAGACTAACATTTTAAGTATGCATAAAGTAGAGGAGAATATACAGACCGTTAAATGTTGAACTCGTGATACAGTTTTGCTCGTCAGTGTATACGATGGAGCGTGTGTTTTATTCATTAATGGTTTCTGGATCATTCTGATTGTGGCCTTCTTCGATTGGGTTGGGAAGTATCCCCATCACAGTAAAGCATTGAAAAGTCTTGAGATATATGTAATGGCAGGACTTGGAAGTTCCATAATCATGTTAGGCGTAATAAAGTCATGTCCAGGCGCTTTTCTGGTTTGTAGTTCTCCGATAGCATTTTTTATTTCAAGTGAATGAACTTTAATTGGGTCAGTTTGTGCTGCGGTGGAAACCAATGGAGGTGCATAGCCATGGGTTGGCGGATTTGGCTAAAATACATTTCTAAGGTGAAGTGCAAAGACATTTGTCTTCTCTTCGTCACTGCGAGCCCAACTTCCACTCTGGTTCCATAAAGGCGTGTCTACCTTTACAGGTGGCTTTATGCTTGCACGTGCTCTCCACAGGGGAAATTTGGTGCTTGTAGGCGATAGTTTTTCTATGTAACGGCTATGGGCTAGCTGCTCTTCCGCTTCGAGTGCTTTGCGATGTATGCGTTCCGCATGTTTCAGGCGATTTTTTGACGCAGGCGACCTATGGTGCTGCCATTCTCTTCTTGCACGCCGCTTTTCAGACACCAGTCGGTCTATGTAGCTGTTCGTTAATCTACTATCCTGTTTAGGTGTTGCAATTGTTGTTTGAGGGTTTGAACGATGAGCAGCAGCAGTAATGATAGAGCTGAGGGCTTCTACTGAGTTTTCAATGTCTACTTCGCTGTTTATGGTCGGGCTCAGCTCGATGTGACTGCTGATATATTTTTTGTATTTGAGCCAGTTTGTCTTGTGTGAAGTCAGTCTCCGAGGATATTGTCTGATCTGAGGGCACTCCAGAAGGGTGAATATTATTGAAGAATGGTCTATCTACAAGTCTGCAAGGGCTTCTGCAGTTACCAAGCTTTACGGAAGTTTTCTTGTTATAGCATGGTCTATAAGATCGGGTATTTTCTTGACTGATATACATTTAAAATTAAAAAGTTCGGCAAGCAAAAAATTGTATCCCCAGTTTAGTTTCAAAGTCTTTTTTCAAAAAAGTCAAAAAAATGGGAACTACTCCCTTACTACTTAGTTAACAAATAATGTATATACTATCATATCATTTATATGGATTATTGACTTAGTTGGTTAGGAGATCCTTCAAAATGTAGCCCAAAGTTACCATTTTTCGCTACAAATATATTCCAACTGATATGTCTTCGCTCAAAAAAAATCTCAGAACTATTTGGTATAGTTTATTTCAAAGCCAACATCCCGGAGATCCATAGTCGAGTTTGTTTGATGCGCGCGTGAGTACGTTGTAGAGTTGCTTCCCCTTGGGATTAGTCAGTCTGGAGCCCCAGTGGGAATGTTTCGAGTTATAGTCACCCGCAGTTCGCAGTTCGAGTTTCGTGTAAAATCATTCCTTGTTTCAAGACGCTTGCGAAAGAAACGCCTTGGGTAGTAGTCGATGGGGCAAAAGACGATCTCGTAGCTTTTGTGAAGAAGACTCCAGGGGTCGATTGCGAGGGTGTATACGTATTAAGGTTTCCATTGGAACGAGCAAATTCCGTGCGCGTATTAATCCTGCTCCACAGTTGCTGCATTTTTTGACTGATGAATCCTCCTTGTTTGCAGGGCACGAGGCAGTGTTGTGCAGTACTCCGCATGCCACAAAATCAGATCGCAGAGCGCAGTAGTATTTAGTGTGTACAAATTCTTGGCAATTGTACATTACTTGACCTTAAATCCCTTTTCTTCCAAAGCATAAACCACTTCCGTTGCAGGTACACTTAATTCAAAACGTTTGATTACTACTTGTAGGCCTTTGCTACCTTCTAGTTGGTAGGTGTAGTAGCTTTTATTTTCAGCTTTTAAACATTTTTCGACTGCGCGATAGTATTCATCGGTGTTGATCGGTTAAGTTTTGTTTTGCGAATATTGCCTTTGCTGGTGGATGTCACATAAAAGCTGTTGTTGCCTATTTGCGGGACAAGCTTTGTTACTAGGGTCGTACAGCAGAGGCTTTAGTTTTGCGGTACTTGCAGCTTTTTCATCACCCTCAGCGTCAGACTGTTTGGCAAGAATTTGGATCCTATTCCCAGTGAGGGGATCTTTGTCCGCAGGTTTATCGCATGTTTTGTTCAATTTTGGTGTATTACCCCATTGTTTTGTTTTGCGGACTTAATTTTCGTTTGTTTATTTTTACATACCGATCGATGCCGGTCTGCACATACGAGCGGGTGGTGGGTGTTGTGCTCACTTGTGTATGTGTTAGTGGGAGCGCGTGCTGAGTTGACGCTGGTTTCTGCATAGTTGTTGTTGTTGAGTTCGTAGAGGTTGATTGCGCTGGAGTAAGCGTTACCGTACTTTTTGTTGCATTTGCCGAAAAGTTCATCATTGTGGGCTGAGGAGAGGGGGTGGGGCTTTGGGAGCTCCACGTCGCGGTGGTAGTATGAGAGCTTACAGTCGCCGTGCTGGTGGGCTCAGGAGAGACAATTGCAAAATAAGCGTTGTTGCGCTGTATAGAAAGCCGGCGATCATCTTGTTGTTGTTGCATTTGGGCATTGAGTTGGCTCTGACTCATGGTGTTGTTGGTGTTCTTTGCACTTGCATTTGCTGAATTTGTACGTGTTGTCATTCAATTAATTTAATTTAATTAAATATCAACTATTAGATATTATTGGACAACATAAGCACGAGTGCTTATGAATGTCCACTAAAGTCTTTTATCGCGAGTCGAAAGTTTTTGTTTTAACAACTGATTTTAAAGATTTTACAACGAATAAAACCGGAGCTCGGCAAAAACACGTCTTCACACTTCAGCCGACAGTAAGATGTCTTGGAGTCGTTTTCTTTGAAAACAAAAAACTTTTTCTTACTTAAACTAGTTTTTCGACCGATCATTCCTATGGCAGCTATATGTTATAGTCATCCGATCCGGCCGGTTCCGATAAATGTGCAGCGTATTTGTACTACAGACTTTTTTCTCTGCAAGAGTATACAAATGTTAGTTTTGAGAACATACCCCAAACGTTGTGGCAGATGCGATAACTACATTATTTTTGAGCAGGTTCTTTTTATACCCTGTTCCCATTGAAAATAGGAAAAGGGGGATCATGAAGTTGTGCGAATGTATGTAACAGGGATAAGGAAACATTTCCGACCCCATTAAGTATATATATTCTTGATCAGCATGAACAGCCGAGTCGATATAGCCATGTCCGACTGTGCGTGTGTCCGTCTGTCTGTCTGTATGAACGCGTCGATCTCAGAGACTATAAGGGATAGAACCACACATGAAGGTAGACTTATGCTGTACGCAGATCAAGTTTGTTTCAGATTTAAAAAATTCCTCCCCGTACCCCCCTTATCACCAAAAAACCGACATATCCAAGACCTAAAAAAAGTCAGATCCACAGTTTTCAAGTTAGAGCCTCGTGTATACTAACATCAAGCTAGGCCCAATATCTATCTATTCTAAAAAATACAATCAGATCGGTCCAAAAATACCGGAGCTATAAGCGAAACAAATGAGCTAGACTCTAAGCCTAAAACCGCTGAAATTATTAACTAATGTGGCCTACTTTCAGGATGAGCCTTTAATAGGTAATACAAAAACAGGTTACATTCAAATTCAAAAATTCAGCAACAAATAAATGAACACAAATGAACAAGGTATTTTGTAGTCGGGGTACTCAACTGCAGCGCCCTTACTTGTTATACCCTATTTCCATTAAAAATGCCAAAAGGCGGATTATGAAATTTTCGATCCCATAAAGTATTCTTGATCAGCATGAACAGCCGAGCCGATATAGCCATGTCCGTCCGTCCGTCTGTGAGTCCATCCGTCCGTCTGTATGAACGCGTCGATCTCAGAGACTAAGATATGTGTGAAAGTAGGCGTATACCGTGCACAGATTAAGTTTGTTTCAGACTTGGGAAATTTATTTCGGACATAGCTCCAAAATGAATTTGGGTCTTATGTCCGCTTTCACATCGGTAATATCGCACAAAATTGATTCGGGCGTTAGCTTGGGTTAGGTAGGTCCGGCTGACCCCAGATGGGGTCACACATAGACCTTAGGGTCCTTAATGAGGCCGGGTGATTATTTGGGTACGTTTGACTTAAAAATCCAGGAGGACTTTTGACGTTTTGGCAAATGCCAATAATTGTTTTGGGGGCCTTTTGGCCGCTTCTTCCAAAGAGGAGAACAGTGGGGTGTGCAGAATTTTTAATCTTATCGTGGTAATTGCTGGGCAGCTGCAAATGAGATGTTCTAGAGTTTTTGCGACTCCAGGTTCCATGCATTAAGCCTTAACGCATGAGCGGCTGCTAGGCAGTGTCCCGTTAGTATGCCAATGATCAGCCTGCATTCTCTTCTCTGGAGCTGTAGCAGATAGTGCGTAAGTTTTTTGCCTCTTGTCTTGCACATAATTTTAGAGATTCTGCATCCGCTGGTGTTTTCCCACCTTACCTCCGCTTCTTTCTCTGCTATCTCTTCCATCTTGCTATGAAGCGTCTGTATGGAGATAGGTATGTTTAGTGTTTCTTCTTGGCCTAGTACGACTCCGGCTTTTGCAAGACTGTCTGCCATCTCGTTTCCATCGATGCCCCGGTGGCTGGGAATCCAGTAGATTTGCACCTTTCTGGAGATGCTGAGGGAATCTAGTGCTTCCCTGCTCGCCAGGACATTTCTGGAGTTGATGGAGTGTCCTTGCATTGCCTTGATTGCCGCTTGGCTGTCCACGTAGATGTTTATTTGGTTGTATGGAGCGTGAATCCGCTGCTTTCCTTATTGCGAAGACTTCCGCCTGGAATATGATGCAGTCGATTGGCAATTTGTATGAGAGCTTTATTTCTGGCTCTGCACAGTATACGGCGGCTCCGACTCCTTGGTCCATTTTTGAGCCGTCTGTAAAGAGGTGCGTTGCTTCTTGGGCCAGTCCTGTACGCCACTCTTCTGGTCCAAATAGTGCTGATGTGCTTATTGAGTTGATCTTTGGGATAATGTAGTCAGTGCTACTATTGATCTCTCTACCAATTATGCTGTGTCCATAGCTTTGTAGCGCCATGGTGACTGTCGCACAAAGACGTTGGGCGGTCTTTTGTGCCAGAAGGCGTGCTTGGATGTCCACAGGGTTGACACCTAAGATGTGTTCTTATGCTTTGGTTGGAGTGGACCTCAGCACCCCCGTAATACAGACCAGTGCCTGTCGCTGGGTCTTCTCCATCAGCTTTAGGTATGTGGTTTTCTCCGTGGCTTGCCACCATATCAGTATGCCGTGCAGCAGTATCGGTTGTATTACTGAACTGAAGAGCCAATGCATCAGACTTGGTGATAAGCCCCAAGTGCTACTCAGCATCTTCTGGAATGCATACAGGGTGCGCCATATAAAGTGTCGGTATGGCAACACTGAATAACTTTGACATTTACCAACCGTTTGCTTTTGTTAGACATATTTTGGAAACATCAATCTAGTACAATTTTGACCATGGAACGCTTCACACCAAAACAACGTGCCGAAATAGTGACGCTGTTCACTACGCCGACGCCGACACTGAACCAGATTTTTGGAAACAAATTTTGATGACCGATGAGGCCCATTTCACGCTTTCTGGTGGTGTTAATAAGCAAAATTTTCGCATATGGGGCACGGAAAATCCACACCGCATCCATGCAATACCTTTACACGACCAAAAAGTGACTGTTTGGGCCGGCGTTTGCGCCAAAACCAAAATGCCGCAAAAAGGGCACATTTTGTTGTGGCCAATAAAGGCGGCCACTTGATTGATGTTGTGTTCAAAAAGTAGTCGAAATAAATTGTACAGGACCAAATTAAAGGAACAAGATCAACATATAGCAATCGGTTGTTTGTTTTTATATTTATTCAGTGTTGCCATACCGACATTTTATATGGCGCACCCTGTATAGTGCGTTGGTCGCCTTCTTCACTCTATCTTCCACATTTGGCTTCCATGACAGTTTACTACCGATTACTATTCCAAGGTATTTAACGTTGTTCTTTGGCGTTAGTGATATTCCATTTATCTTTGGTGGAGTCCATTGCGCTACCTTGTTTCTCTTGGTAAAGAGAATGAGGTCCGTCTTCTCCGCATCTCAGTCCGGCTTCTGTGGCCCATTTTAGTATCTCTTTGAGTGTATAGTCCATAATTGAGCTGAGAGTCGATAAACATCTTCCCACGATAATTATGCAAATCTCGTCGGCATATGCTGTTATCTTGGCTCTTTTCTTTCGCAATTTGTACTCTTCTGCAGCTCAGCATGTTGTGTATCTACAAAGCAAAGGCTTTGCCGTGGAGACGTTTTTGAATGCATCAGATATATCGAGGAATGCTCCCAAGGCATACTCCTGATGGTTCAGTGCTTTCTCGATGGGGGCTACTAGGGAGTGTAGCGCTGTTTCCGACGATTGTCCATTCGTGTGTGCGTGTTGGTTGTTCTCCAAGGTCAGATTCATGCCTTCTCTTATATGGAGGTATTAGGTTTTTCATTGTTTTAAGCAGGAATGAAGCGATTCTAATGGGCCTGTAGTCTTTTGGCTGCACGTGACTGCATTTCCCCGCTTTATGTAGGAACACAACACGTGCTATCCTCCAGGCCACAGGTATATAACCCCACCCCAGGCAAACTTCCAAAATGGACCGTAGCCATGGTACGACTACACCTTTGGTCGTTTTTGGCATGGCGGGAATTATGCCATCAAGTCCGGGGGATTTGTAGCTCGCGAACGAGTCGATCGCCCATCGGATTTTTCCTGGAATGACTATGTTGGTTGGGATGTTAGTTTGTTGAGTGTTTAGGTCCTGAAGCTTGTTTGGCCCGGTGACTATAGTACAGCCCAGGAAGTGCGCATTGCTGATTTCTGTTCAGTGACTTTCGTCTGTTTTTTTTTGACTGCGTATGTGGCTGCTTTGAAAGCAGCCTTCCTGAATCTCACATGTTTATTGCTATCATTATAAAAATTAATTTTCGACGAACCAAGTATTTTCACAAGTAAAAAATAAAAAGAATTATATTATCAATATCCCCTAAACATTTATTATAACACTTTAAATGTACTTTACTGGAAAATGATTCCATTTGCATATATGTATTAGAAATGATATAAAATGAAAGCATTAATTTCTAACGCAAAATGTATTTATTTTAGGTACTGTGCCTGTCTCCAACATATGAATTGGCAATTCAAACCGGGGAAGTTGCAGCACGCATGGGTCAATTTTGTCCTGAAATAAAATTAAGATTTGCAGTCCGCGGCGAAGAAGGTTTGTAACCAAACTTAAATATGGGGGTCAGTCTTACTCAAGACGATTAATTCTTGGTCTAATTGTTTTGTTCTTTTCGAATTTGTTTTTTATTTTTCAACTTTTTATTTGATAATTTTATTAACCATTTTATAAAAGGATATTTTTTTAAAATATGCTTTCTCGGGTTCTAATTGTTTGACGGATCTCGGATTGGTAGTTAATGTCTCCACCGAAATAATAATTTAATAAACACCGATAATTGCTCTTCGGTTGCTAGAGGCTTGTAGAACACGCCCGATTAAGTTTGTGCAAAAGTATGTAACAGCCTGAAGGAAGCATCTCTGACCCCATTAAGTATATATATTCTTGATCAGCAACAAGATCCCATGTCCGATATAGCCATGTCCGTATGAACGCACAGATCTCAGAGATGGTAAGAAATAGAGGTTTGATGTGTATGGGACATATGCTTCTTATGTCTGCAGGCAGATCAAGTTTATTTTTAATTTTGGCCTCGCCCCCTCCCGCCCCCACAATTTAAAAAAAAACGTCATATCTCCCATAGTTTTAAGGATAGATGGTTCATTTTTTCTGGACATATTTAGTGATTAGGATAACTTATCGATTCACCAAAAGAATGGTGAAGATCGGATAAACGGTTGTCGAGTTATGATCAAAAGACTGTTCGCTGGTGCAGCGCAGTAGCAGCTGAATGCTGAGAGTATAATTTCGCTGGCACAGAGTATGCTATAGTCGGGCTTGACCGACTTTCTTTCTTGTTATATCTGCAGGCAGATCAAGTTTTTTTCAATTTGGGACACGCCCCGTCCCGTAAATTGACAAATTGCTAAGAAAAATGGTTATGGTTGGGTTATCTGTTGCTTTAAAAATAACGTAATTATTGTTATGTGCTGCTGCATATTGCACAACATCTCAAATGTCCATAATAGTGCCATAATGAAAATTGGAAACTGGCCTCAAATGAACCCCTCGAGCAGCCAAACCAACCTAATACTTCTGCTAATTATTCTTCTGGTGCTGAAGAGAGAAGATCTGCTATTGCTAGATTTGTTATTTTTATACCCGTTACTCGTAGAGTAAAAAGGGTATACTAAAGTCGTGCAAATGTATGTAACAGGCAGAAGGAAGCATCTCCGATATCATAAAGTATATATATTCTTCATCAGCATCAACAGCCGAGTCGATATAGCCATGTCCGTCTGTCCGTCCGTCCGTCCGTCCGTCCGTCCGTCTGTATGAACACCTAGATCTCAGAGACTAGAAGAGCTAGAGCAACCAAATTTAATACGTAAGCTAGTATTGTCTGTAGGCAGATCAAGTTTGTTTCAAATTTTGGCGACGCCCCCTCCCGCCCCCGCAATAAAAAATATTGAATAACTCCCACAATTTTTAAGATATCGAGCTCAGTGTAGTCTATGTGGCCAATATCTACAATCTCACAAATTTTCAAAAGGATCGGATAATAAATGGCCGAGTTAAAAAAATGTTGCATACTTATCCGAGCTGAGCTGAGTAACGGGTATTTCGAAGTCGGGCAGGGCCGACTTTAACTTACGCTCTCGTTTTAAACTGTTTTTCAATATATATGTGGCTTCTCTATACAATTAAAGCTATATTTTGGCACAGTGCTAGTGCTACTTGTTGTTTTTGTCCCGCACGAACTCGGCATTCCTCATTACATCCGCCATATCCATGTATACATGCGAGTTCTTCCCGGCTCCTCTCAAAGCGAAAATGTTTTCCTGTCACATGTCTATCAAATAGTTCTCCAAGTCTTGAGTTCACACAATGCGACTTACGGTTGCTTTATTGCACCCTGCAAATATATACAAATATTATCTAATCCACCCCCAGAAGATGTTGGAATGATGATTAAATTTCGGCATGGCAAAAGCTTATGGAACATCTTCAATAATGATGTTAGATGTTTCTCATTGTGAATAGCCTATTAAGGTTGCTTTAAAATGTGTTTTCACAATCACATGGTGTTCGAATACGCGAAATATTGAACGGATAGGAAAAAAGTTTGATATATGTGGGGGTAAAACGAATTATCCAGTGTTCAAATTAACGAGCATGAGAACGGAGTTTTATTATACCCTTGCAAAGGGTATTATAATTTTGCCAAGAAGTTTGCAATGCATAGAAGCATTCATTACCGACCCAATAAAATATATTTATTCCTGATCAGGGTGAATAGCTGAGTCGATTGAGCTTTGTCCGTCCGTCTATCTGTCTGTTTCTACGCGAAGGTTTGAAGCTATCGAGCTGAAAAATTACAAAGTATTCTTTTTGCTGCACGATACTAATATATTGGAACTGACCGAATCGGATGACTGTATCTCGTAGCAAAGGAATATCGGAAATCGGTCGAAAAACTAGATTCAGTAAGAAAACTTTTTTGTTATCATAGAAAAGGCCTCCAAACTTTGTATTTCTTAGTTTGCTGTACTTTTCCATGATTCCACTAAGTTTGGTCGAAATCGGACATATATATAGTATAGCTGGCATACAAAAGTAGAGTTAGAAAAGTAGTCTTGGTGAGAAAAACATGTTGGTTTTCAGTGAAAATGTAGTTCAAATTAGAAAGAAAACCTTCTGCAAGGGTATACAATCTTCGGCACTGCCGAAGTTAACTTTCCTCTATTTCTAATCATCATCAGATTCCTGATCTTTTTCTTCAGGAAAGTTGAAATTCACAGGAGACGGTGATTGTAATTACTGTTTGTGAAAGTGTTATCTTTTTCATCTCTATTATTAATAAAAACACTTGATTCAAGCGGATCTGATGTGTCCCTGGAACTGTGAAAAACCTCACTCATATTATAAACTACTATTTGACTGGCATGTGATTTCCGATCTCGTTTGTAATATTTATTTCGGGCCTCGGATGTGTTTTCTCGAAGGCATTTCACAGGAAGATCTACATTTGCCCTTGTGGTCTGCATTTTGATTTGGCCTGGGGTATTTTCTCAAAGCTAGGGTATGTATCGCAGTTCTTCTGAATGCACATTGCTCTAATGCAGTTGAACTTACTTTTGTTCAGCTAAGGCTGAGGCGTCATCTTCTGTTAAAGGAACTGGTTTTTAGAATCCCACAGTGCCCTTTAGCTCAGATTTTTCTGGCGTGTTTAATGTTTGCTGCTGTCTCATCACAGTACTTGGCGAACTCTTCTCTGGGCTGTCACTGCCTAGCTGAACATTTTTAGCACAGCTTCAACTTGCTCCCTTTTGTCCCAGAAAACAACCGTTCATCTGATCTTCATCATTCCTTTGGCCGGATGTTGATTACTTAATATGTCTAGAAGGTACGAACCATCTATATTAAAGAAATGTTCATTTCCGACCCAATAAACTATATATATTCTTGATCAGGGAGACGAGCTGAGTTGATTGAGCTTTGTCCGTCCGTCTATCTGTCTATTTCTACGCAAAACTAGTCTCTCAGTTTTGAAGTTATCTAGCTCAAATTTTGCACAGAGTCTTCTTTTTGCTGCACGCTACTCATATGTCGGAACCGACCGGATCGGATGACGATATCTCATAGCTCCCATAGGAACAATCGGTCGAAAAACTAGTTTTAGTGAGAAAAACTTTTTTCTTTTCAATGGAAACGTCTCCAAACTTTGTATTCATATGTTTTTTATGCTTTTTTTATAACTCTGCGAAGTTTGATGAAAATCGGACAACAATATGGAATAGCTGCTAGGTAGGTCTAGAAAACAGTCTTAGTGTTTTGTTTTTAATGACTCAGCTCGTCATGCTAATCAACAATATATATACTTTATGTGGTCGGAAATGCTTACTTCTATGCGTTACAAACATTGGACAATTTCAATATACCCTCTGCAAGGGTATAAAATTACGTTCTAAACTCGAGTTCGAAACTGGAACTCTAACTGACGAAGGAAATCGCATAGCAACAGACGGACATGGCAATATCGACTATATCGAAGACCCTGCCACGAAACCATACAAAGTTCAATCGGGGCAGCAGCTACAGCTAATTGACCATCCGAATCGTCTACAGTTCGTAAATTGGGCGGAAGATCGATTGGCCGAAGATAGTGAATTTTACCGAAAAATCATTTTTTTTGTATGAAGCACATTTCCACCTCGGTGGTTATTTTAATAAACAAATTTGATCGTCTTTTACAATCCAGAGCGGTGGTCGAATTTTTATTTCAACCACTTTAGCATATAGCCCAAAGACCCTTCTATTTTTATAAATATAGTTGCATTTATATCAGCTTGATGGACAAAGCTACAGGCGGTTAATTCCAAAAAAATTAATAACATTTTTTGGCAGACTAACTAGATTCATACACAAAATGTTTATGGGAAATAAGCAGGCTGCAACATACCTTGACAAGCTGTCACAACACCCCAACAAATTGGCTAAAACTTTGTTAAGAAGACGCAGAATCCAAGGAGTACGACAAAGGAGAAGGCCAAAGATAGTCTCTCCCACGGACCTAAACTCACGGCGACTGTAGCAGCACACTTTTCATACCAAATTCTCACACTTTCTTACTAATAATTGACATTAAAACACCTAAACATTATCGGTGAGCCCAAATGGACACTGCCAAGCACTGTTAATACCTAATACTACACACACTAGTAAAAGCGGCCAAAAATGGTAGCAGAAGGCTAGTTAATAAATGACTCTTTTCTTTCAAAAAATAAAATTTATTATCCGATCTATCCGAAAATTTGTGAGATTGTAGATATTGGCCACATACACTACACTGCAAAATCTGAGCTCAATATCTTTAAAAATGTAGGAGATACATATTCATTATTTTTTGCGGGAGAGGGGGGGCGTGGCCAAAATTTGAAACAAACTTGATCTGCTTGCAGACTATAGAAGCCTACATTTAAAATTTTGATGCACTAGGTCTTCTAGTCTCTGAGATCTAGGTATTCATACAGACAGACGGAGAGACGGACATGACTATATTTGATAAGAGATTTGTTTAGCTCTAATATCGACTCTGACTACAACAGGCTGCGAATCGGGGCATAGCTGGCCGGAGCGGATAATAAAAGTCCCCCACCGGCTCTCCTTTTTATGCAGCCTTAGTAAATTAGAATTTTTATAACGTGATTACAAATTTGTTGACAGCCTTTTTTTTTGTCGACTATTAATAAATAAATAAATAGATCCCATCTTCGACACAGCCATTCTGACAAATTACACGTCCTCTTGTTTGGTACACAGTAGCTTTATTAAGGGGGGGTAAGATTAATTCGACACAGTTAAAATCTCTTTATTAAAACTAAAAGCACATTCAAGTATGACATTTAAAGAATGTTGTATAAAATTTTCACGAAGAAATATTAAAAAACACGGCATAATAAACCAAAGTTTATTCGTTAGATAATAGTTTTCCCCAGGTAACGCAGTCGATTTTTTTTCAAAATTTTAATTTTTCACTTTTTTGGAAAATTTTGAAGTGAAAAATGGCTTTCTTTTGGAAAAAATTCGGCTAATTTGTTATTGTAAAATACAAATTATTAACAAATTTGAAAAAAATTATGTTTAGAAATAGTGTTCAAAATTTCAAAATGATCGGTTCAGTAGTTTTTATGTTATGAGGGGCACCGACTTTGAAAACGTGAGTTGTGGGAAAAACGCTTTAAAGTTTTGAACACTAAAAAATTTGTACGGTACCTGAAATGCGACAGGTATAAAAATACTCGTAACTTCGTCAATTTTGGTCCAATCGACTTGAAATTTTGTCACAATATTCTTAACATTTTAGGCAATAATTAAAAAAATTCGAAAAAAAAATTTAAATAGCTTACCTCCCCCTTAACTAATCAACTGACCAAATTTATTTTACATCTTTCCATAATCTTTAAAAGTTGAATATACAATCGTTTTTATTTTTTAACGTCATATTTTCTTCATAAATACTGGCCAGGCCCTTCTACAAGCTTAGACTAATCAGCTTCGACAACTGCTTTCGTTTGGATATGGGCAAATACTGCGTCACGCACGCTACATTAGTACGCGTTTTCGGACTGAAATATACAAAATTGTTGTCCTTTCCAAAGAGTTACTTTCAACTAATACATAGTGTTTAAGTTCACTTTCAATTGGCATAAAACATAATTTTATAAAAGGTTTTCGTTGCGAAATAATTGATCACAAAGTTGTGTCACGCACGCCACAAAAAGTGGAAGTAACTTTGGAGGTGCAAGTGTGTTTTCGACTTTTTTAAGCGAATTTTGCGTAATAAAGCATACAATGTTTTGTATCCTAAATAAAGATGAATATAAGAGAATTCTGAAATACCTTATTAGGCGCCAAAAACTGTTGTGGTTTTTTGTCAGGGGCCGTGAACGCATTGACACGCACGCTAAATTTTTCCAGTAACATTTTGTATGTATATATGGTTTAAAAATGAATTTGTTTAAAAAATCATTTTATATTATGTTTAGAAACATTGCTTAAGTTTATTAATGGAATTATTAATGAATTTAAATTCATAAATTAAATTCATGGTTTGATGAGTGTGCCGTTAGACCTATTTCGAGCACATGAAAAATAATGGTTCCTTTGAATTCCGGGAATTCTCTGGATATTAGCCCATCTCTCCGAAAGAAAGCCAGTTGTGTTTTCTATATATCCACTGCTTACATATAAAATATTAATACCAGTCACATGCATTTTTGGCAATTTATAAAAATCATAAGCGTTTTTAAGTACATATAAGGTTTTTAGCTTTAACCATCTGCCAAATTTTTCTCTTCAGAACAGCTCCAATTCCGTCTACTGCACTCTTTCCGTGAGCAGTTGCAAAAAAAAATCCAATCAAAGTGGCTCAGATCAAATTCTTCTTTAAAATGCGGTATATTACTCAAACAAAAACTTTTTTTTGAATTGACTTGCACTGCCATCAGAAAATATAAATAGCTTTGAAATATTATTTTTTATTTTAACTTTCTTAACAATTAACTAAAGGAAGCAATAAACATCATATTTATTGTGTGTCAGTTGATCGCTCGTAATAGCAAATGATCTTGTGTCATTGTGCAACCAGGCAACACAAGTAAAAATGGTTACTTGGGAGTAACTAAAATGAGCAGACTGAATTTATTTTGAGTGAGGAGCCTATAGTTTTCGGCAAAATCAACTTGAAGTATAGCTTCATCTTTTTCAATAGCCCATGTTGTTCGATAACTTCTAGACTTATTCAAATAAATGAAGAAATAAATGATTTTTTTTTAAGTATCATTTATTAATTAGCCTTCTGCTACCATTTTCGCCGCTTGTCAGCTTTGGCAGTGTTTATTTGGGCTTACCGATAATAAATAAATGATGTCTAAAGGTGGTAGTGCAAGTTGGGCCGAAAAAATCGATTTTTTGTACTACCCCCTAAAATCGTCACGCACGCTACAGAAATAAAGATTTTAAAGATTTTTTAAATTGTAGAATTTAATTTTTTTTTACTAAAAAGAAGGACATGAAATCTAAGTAAAATTTTTAATGACTTGCAAAAAAAATTTTATAATATATATATTTATATATTTATTCTACTCACAATTTGAAAAAAAAATTATTTTTCGTCACGCACGCTACAACGCATGCACCTGACATTCCTTACCTATTTTTAATCTTTCCAAAATAGTACAACAAACATTTTTTTCCACAAATTGAAGAGAATTGAATGATTAAAATATGGCTTTCGATCTGACCTTCTATGAATCACTGAAGTGATGATATGAGCACCTGAAAAATGTTAATTTTTGGTAAAACATTTAGAGCGCTGAGGGAGGGTGGGGTTTGGTAATAATTTTAATATCAATGATCATCAATAAAAATAAAAGCTACTACACCTACCAACTAAAAAGTAGCAAAGGCCTACAAGTTGTAATCAAAGGTATAGAATCAAGTGTACCTGCAACGGAAGTTGCTTATGCTTTGGAAGATAAGGGATTTAAGGTCAAGTCCGTAATAAATTTAATAAACAGAGACAAAAAACCCCAACCGCTTTTCAAAGTTGAGCTGAGCCCGGAAGACATAGCTCCTAACAAAAATGAAGTGCACCCCATTTACAAACTACCTTACTTATTGCACCGCAGAGTAACTGTAGAGGAACCGCACAAGCGCACAAATCCAGTGCAATGTACCAATTGCCAAGAATTTGGACACACCAAGTCCTACTGCGCTCTGCGATCTGTTTGTGTGGCATGCGGAGAGCTGCACAATACTGCCTCATGCCCCGCAAACAAGGAGGATCCATCGGTTAAAAAATGCAGTAACTGTGGAGGTAACCACACCGCAAACTACAGAGGTTGCCAGGTATACAAAGATCTAAAGAGCAGGATTAATACGTGCACGGAATTTGCTCGTTCCAATGGAAACCTTAATACGTATACACCCTCGCAATCGACCCCTTGAGTCTTCTTAATCAAAGCTACGAGATCGTCTTTTGCCCCATCGACTACTACCCAAGGCGTTTCTTTCGCAAGCGTCTTGAAACAAGTAACGATTTCACACGAAACTCGAACTGAGCCGACTCTGACAACAAAACATGTGGAGCAACCATCAAACCAAAGTAGCTTAGAAGCCATGTTTCTATCGTTACAACAAACCCTGAAAGATTTTATGGTGTATATGCAAAACGCAATGCAAGAACAGATGAGAATGCAAGGCCTTCTCATTCAACTGCTCGCTTCGCAACAACCCAAATAATGGCTCTCCTAAGAGTATCACTCTGGAATGCAAATGGCATTTCTCGCCACAAAGTGGAGTTATCCAAATTTCTCCAAGACAATGAAATCGACATAATGCTTCTTGCGGAAACTCATCTGACGGACCGATGTAATTTCCAATTATCGGGATATGCATTTTACGGCACAAATCACCCAGATGGTAAAGCCCATGGCGGAACTGGTATTCTAGTCAGAAGCCGCATCAAACATTATCCACTAACGGGATATTCGGAAACCTACCTACAAGCCACATCGATATGCGTAGAATCTAAACGAGGCAATATCACGCTGTCTGCGGTTTACTGTCCACCACGATTTACAATATCAGAAAATCAATTCCTAGATTTCTTTAATACACTTGGTCAACGCTTCTTCGCTGCGGGTGACTATAACTCGAAACATCCCCACTGGGGCTCCAGACTGACTAATCCCAAGGGGAAGCAACTCTACAACGTACTCACGTGCGCATCAAACAAACTCGACTATGTATCTCCGGGAGGGCCTACATACTGGCCAGCAGATCCAAAGAAAATACCCGATCTTATAGACTTTGCCATAACAAGAAAAGTTCCACAAAACCTGGTAACTGCAGAAGCCCTTGCAGACTTGTCGTCAGACCATTCTCCAATAATATTTACCCTTCTGGAGTGCCCTCAGATCAGACAATATCCTCGGAGACTGACTTCACACAAGACAAACTGGCTCAAATACAAAAAATATATCAGCAGTCACATCGAGCTGAGCCCGACCATAAACAGCGAAGTAGACATTGAAAACTCAGTAGAAGCCCTCAGCTCTATCATTACTGCTGCTGCTCATCATTCAAACCCTCAAACAACAACAATAACACCTAAGCAGGATAGTAGATTAACGAACAGCTACATAGACCGACTGGTGTCTGAAAAGCGGCGTGCAAGAAGAGAATGGCAGCACCATAGGTCGCCTGCGTCGAAAAATCGTCTGAGACTTGCGGAACGCATACTTCGCAAAGCACTCGAAGCGGAAGAGCAGCTAGCCCATAGCCGATACATAGAAAAACTATCGCCTACAAGCACCAAATTTCCCCTATGGAGAGCACATGCAAGCATAAAGCCACCTGCAAAGGTAGACACGCCTTTAAGGGACCAGAGTGGAAGTTGGGCCCGCAGTGACGAAGAGAAGGCAAATGTCTTTGCACTTCACCTTAGAAATGTCTTCCAGCCAAATCCACCAACTAATGGCTATGCACTTCCATTGGTTCCCATCGCCGCACAAACTGACCCAATCAAAGTTCATTCACTTGAAATAAAAAATGCTATCGGAGATCTACAACCCAGAAAAGCGCCTGGATATGATCTTATTACGCCTAAAATGATTATGGAACTTCCAAGTCCTGCCATAACATATATCTCAAGACTTTTCAATGCAGTACTGCGATGTGGATACTTCCCAACCCAATGGAAAAAGTCCACAATCATAATGATCCATAAACCAGGAAAGGATAAAACCCAAGCGTCATCATATAGACCCATTAGTCTGCTACCTTGCTTATCAAAACTTTTTGAGAAGATCTTACTCCGTAAAATTGATTGCCATGCACAAAATATCATTCCATTACACCAATTTGGGTTCCGAGCTAAACACGGAACTATTGAGCAAGTCAACCGCATAACTTCAGATATTCGGACTGCGTTTGAAAACCACGAATACTGCTCTGCCATTTTCCTAGATGTTGCCCAAGCATTTGACCGCGTATGGTTGGACGGTCTTACATTCAAGATAAAGACAATGCTTCCACCAAATACACACAAAGTCCTAGAAAGTTACGTCAGTAACAGAGTATTTACAGTTCGTCAAAATGAGTACACAACAGAAGAGTTCACCATAGGAGCCGGAGTACCGCAGGGAAGTGTTCTTGGTCCTTTCCTATACGTACTATACACTGCCGACATACCAACAGACTCTCGACTTACAATAAGTACTTTTGCGGATGATACGGCAATATTAAGCAGATCACGATGTCCAATTACCGCAACAAGACTTTTGGCAAGCCATCTTACCGACGTGGAAGAGTGGCTGGCCAACTGGCGTTTTAAAATCAACGAGCAAAAGTGTAAGCACGTGACGTTCACACTCAACAGAAGCACCTGTCCCCAGCTATCACTAAACGCGACTTTGATCCCGCAATCAAACGATGTTGTATACCTAGGTGTACACCTTGATAGAAGGCTAACATGGCGCAAACACATTGACTCGAAAAAAGTTCAGATAAAGCTTAAGGCCAACAGCCTTCACTGGCTAATTAACTCCCGTTCCCCTCTAAAGCTGGAATATAAAGTCTTACTGTACAAGAGCATCATAGAGCCGGTCTGGACCTATGGCTCGCAGCTATGGGGAAATGCTTGTGCGAGCAGCGTGGACATCCTCCAAAGATCACAGTCGAGAATCCTTAGAACCATCACTGGAGCGCCATGGTACATTCGCAATGATTGTATCCACAACGACCTCAGCATCCCACTGGTTGAAACTGAAATAGAGGAACTTAAGCGCAAATATTCTGTGAAGCTTCTTGCCCACCCAAACCAACTTGCAAAATCTCTCACCATGCTGGCAACGCATTCTCGCCTCCGAAGAAACGACCTACCAACCCAGCGACTGACTTGATGGGCCGTAGAACACAAACTACCTCCAATAGGGGATAGTTCTTAAAATAGTTTCTAGATTAAGATTTGAAAAATTATTGTTAGTCTCTTTAAGAGAAGATCCAATAAATACAAACCAAGCATAAAAAAAAAAAAAATGATCATTACTTTCGATATACCGACTTCATTTTCGGACTTAATAATAGGGATCAAACTGTTTAGCGACTTTAGACATCGCTTTCAATTTGTATACCGCTAAAATCATTGGCGTTTCCAATGCCTCGTAGAGCCATAACGCTATTGGCCCTTTTACCCATTAGCTTATTGGCAATACCCTCCTGAATCGAGAAACATTCTGCATTTGAATCGAAAGTTACTGGAAAGTTCTCACCTCGTTGCAGCATAATTGTTTTCGGCTCGTCTACAACACATAGCTTAATTCGTTTGCTTGGGCGCGATCCACCTTCAGTTCGGGCATTGTAGGGAAATGTGACCTCTTTCTTTGCATTGCTAACGAATAATGTTAGCCCTTTCATCCTGCTGGTGTGTTTTATTGCCACGACAGTCCTTCTACTCCATTGACCCACTGTGATCCTTTTTGAATAACATCTTATCTGCTCATTTGCCTTGGTTACTTGCAATTTCGACAGCCACTCGCTTCTGTTATGCACATTCGACGTGAAACTGCCATTAATAACGTCACCATGCGGTTTGCATATACTACGAGACTTTCATTCGAATTAGGGCGAATGCAGCAATAGCCGCAGTAGGGCTTCAGCTAAGGTCCAGCAGTTTCTGGATGGCTTTGGTCGATGGGCAAACCGCTGGAACATAGCCGTTAATAGTTCAAAAAGCCAACAACGCACGTTCTCCTTGAGACCCGGGAAAGTTGCTCGAGTGCGACTCCTAGGGACTAGAATCCCGAGTCTGGACTCTGCTGTAAGTTTCCTTGACTCGCGCAGCAGCTACCGCTACTGCTAAGGCGAAGGAACTTGACTGGCTTCTCAAGCCTCGCAGCGGTCATTCGTTACGAGCTAAAGTCCTCGTGTATAAAGCTATAATCATGCCTTCCTGGACCTGGGGCATTCCGCTCTGGGGTACGACATGCTCCACAACCTTAAAGAAATTGGAGTCGTCCATAAGCCGAGTCCTCCAGCGCATCACTGATGCTCCCTTCTATGTGAATCATTCAACAATCTACCGCGATCTGGACATTTTGCCATTATGCGCCCAGATAAACATGCATACCAGCAGATACCATGAACGTCTGGTGGCCCACTTCAATAGACTTGCCTCTGATCTGGCGACAAACAGGCTCAGAAGAAGACTGAACCGACGACATCCCTCCGATCTTTGGATCCATGGAAGGCGTCCCTCGGGTCGCCTCCTCAACTTAGCTTAAGTGTTATCCTGACACCCCTCTCCTACAAATGGTTGCACGCTGCTGGTTCCCAGCTGAACGACAGCTCACAGGATCTGTGATGCGTGTTTTGCTTAAACCCCAGGCGTTTGCCGTGCTGTTCTATTCCTGTATTAAATTTGAACTCCTTGTTAACTATTTGTAAATAGATTAAGTTCTATGTACCAAATATTTCAAATTATATTAAACAAAAAAAAATGTTTAATAAGTGAACAAAAGTAGCCGCTGGAGTTGTCCGGGTTGTCGCACTGGTGATAAAATGTTGCTTGAACTGCTGCCCCGGGAAGCATATTTGCGATAGCACTTTCAGCCAGGTCTTCACTTAGTGCCAAGATTAGGGCAATACCCTGCAATGGTCTTTCATTAAAGATAATGTCGACTGTAGCGCATTTCGGCAACACAACAAGACTTCAGCAAAGCTCGGAGTTGTTAATCCGCAGTCAGGGACCGCGAAGAGGATCCTACTTCTGATATCGAGCTCGAAGACTTTCCGATTATTAAATTTGTCTGACTCATGGTTTCCAAAATTTACGGATAGCAGTGTGTTTCTGCGCTTGTCCTGCTTCTCGACAAGTCATCTCCTTTGACATCCAGTCACACACCACCAGAGCCAAACCCGATGTCAGCCTAATATGACATCTTACTCTAATATTGTCTGGGACAACTTTAACTAACACATCACAATGTAAAAACACATCTTAAAATTTTCTTTGAGGGTCTGTCTACCTAGGAACAATCACCAGTGATAACAATAGAAATCCGACTAAGAAATAGGTCCCTTTGTCTTGCACGAAAACTTGAAGCACAGAAGTAAAGAGATTTAGAGGAGCTCGGCCTTGTCCTTTGGGGCTGTAAAGACAATTATTTATTTTTGAATATGTATTATTAGATTATATAAATGGCAAATTTCATTAATTTAAATAAGCAAACAAAAAAATATGGAAACTGAAAAACCTGATATACCGAAGAGCGAGGCAGAACTATGGAACTCGGAAAGCACGGAAAACCCAAGAACGAACGAAAGTGAGTGACTTTAGCATAAAGCAGCAACTGACGACAGCAGCCCTGGCAGGCCAAACCAAAGTAACAAAAAGAAGCCCGACTTTAACATACTTTGTACAGCCCAAAGTGTGTATTTACCACACAAAGTGTTAAGGTGTGTACACTGCTAAAACTGGACAATCGTTTATCCGATCTTCACCATTCCTTTGGCGGATCGATAAATAATACTGATTCCAAAATATGTCCAAAAGGTATGAACCTTCTATATATAAAATTGTTTAAGATCAAACCATTTTCTCTTACCATCTCTGAGATTTGTGCGGACATGTCTTTATCGACTCGGCTGTTGATGCTCATCACGAATTTAAATTAAAAATTTTTACTGGCTTTTTACTGGCAGGGGCCTCCGCCTTCGCTTGCTCAGTTGAGCGCTGCCGCTTGTTGGCCAAGCACTCCTCCATTTTATTGGCGTATTTGGCGGAGGTGGCTTGCATCGCCGGTTTCTCTGCGAAGTGTTTTCGACCCTCCTTAATCTTTTGCTCGGCCCACGCAAGCTTGTTTCTCTCCTCTAGGGTGAGCTCACCGCTTCCGTTCAGTCTCGCCTTGATTTTGAGAGCCGCTTTATACTGGGCTTTCGCTCGCGTGCCCTCCTTTGTTCGTGTGGGTTTTTCCTTATTTTTGGTACTAGACCCCGCCCGAACTGGAGACAGCAGCAGCTTTTCTTCCGCCTCTGTATTAGTTGAACCTCCATGCGATTCACAGTCCGAGTCTGTATCGACTGCAGTACCGCGCCACACTTTGGTCCTTGTCGTATCGGCAGTAGCTGTACAACTGTCCTGGCCTGCTCCAACCACGACAGAGGTGTGACCGCTGGCGACACGAAGTGGGGATCTCTCCCCACCGTGCCCGCCGGTGGTAGCAGTCACGCCTTCCACCGACGTTTGGGCTGATATCCCAGCCCGAGTTGGGTTCTTTGTGTGTTCCATTATTAATGTACCCATAGTGGTTAATTTTTGTTCGTGGGAACCACCCCATAGCATTTTATGCCTGCTGCCAGGCACCTCTAACCATGGCTTTGGCTCAGCGCCACCCAACATTGTGCTGTTGTGGTAGTGTTGGCCCTCACCTTAGCTGGACACTGCATTTCCTAGGTGTAAGACGAGCAAGAGACACTATGTATTACCCGCTTTAAGCCGAGGTGCATACAGTGTCCATTGCCCAGCCGACACCCTCGTGGAGGGTTCAGTTAGAGGGTTTTTGTCGGCCTAAGAAATACATAAAATTCAGAAAAATGTATAAAAGTTTAATTTTAGTCGATATTCTATTACATGGATCGTTATGTAATAGAATATTTCAAGATGATTTTATGACAATGTCTACCCCGGGTGCGCCTCAAATGGTGCATTCGATGGGTCAAATTTTGGCATACTCTCTAACAAATCGGACGGTGTGTTACGTTTAAATTATTTAATATTGGCCCCCAGTGCTTTAACTAATGCGGGCTTGTGGCTACAGACATAAGCCATAACATAGCCCCACAAAAAAATAGTCTGCACTCAGAAAAAAAAATCGCCGTATATTTGAGAAATTCGCCATAATTTTGTCGCCAAGAAAAGCTCGCCATTATTTTTAGGGTTATTTTTTTCTTAAAACTAAGAAAAAATTTCTTCAAAGTAGAAAACTTTTTCTTAAAATTATATCGAAATTTTACTTAAAATTTGAAGTTCCATTTCTAAATATTAGAAAAAATTTCTAAAACCTAGAAATAAAATAAATTTTAGAAATAGTTTTTTTAAATTTAATGGCGAAAATAGACAAATATTAAGAAATTCTGTTTCTTGACGTAGGTTGATATTTTTCTAAAATTTAGTTTCTTTTTTTTTCCAAATTTTATGTTGATATAAATTTATGAATTTTATGATATTACTTATTTAAAATCTATAAATATTATTTCCAAATGCAAAATGGTTTAAATGCTGAAACGAAAAATAAATGTGAATATTCATTTAATTATTTATTTACTCCTTCTTATTCCAATTTCTTTAAAAATAACATTTTGGCTTAAGGTTACTGTTACATTAGAAAGTTCAATGTGTGAAATTGTATTGGTGGTCAATTAATACAGGGTGCGCCATATAAAGTGTCGGTATGGCAACACTGAATAACTTTGACATTTACCAACCGATTGCTTTTGTTAGACATGTTTTGGAAACATCAATCTAGTACAATTTTGACCATGGAACGCTTCACACCAAAACAACGTGCCGAAATAGTGACGCTGTTCATCGAAAATAATCGTTCAATTGTGCTAACTCAACTCAACAAATTTTGATGACCGATGAGGCTCATTTCACGCTTTCTGGTGGTGTTAATAAGCAAAATTGTCGCATATGGGGCACGGAAAATCCACACCGCATCCATGAAATACCTTTACTCGACCAAAAAGTGACTGTTTGGGCCGGCGTTTGCGCCAAAACCAAAATGCCGCAAAAAGGGCACATTTTGTTGTGGCCAATAAAGGCGGCCACTTGATTGATGTTGTGTTCAAAAAGTAGTCGAAATAAATTGTACAGGACCAAATTAAAGGAACAAGATCAACATATAGCAATCGGTTGTTTGTTTTTATATTTATTCAGTGTTGCCATACCGACATATTATATGGCGCACCCTGTATTACAGAGTCTTACCAACTTTATTTCTAATTACTTAAGTTTTTTATAGCTAAAGTTAAATGACTACAATAAATTGTCTCTAGTTCGACACATACATAGCAAACGTAATTTTTCACTTTACCAATTTACTTGATTTCGTAAGCTTCAAAACTTTCATCGGGTAAAAGTAAACATAAAACAAAACCTCTTCTTTAAAGTATACTTCGAAGTTTAATGTAAGCATAGCAAGTTATATTTTCAATTTTCGGAAAAATTTGCTTAAGGTCATAGCACTAACCAAGCTCTGTGATTTACTATATAATATTGACTCGACCTCAGAGTTTTGTAAGAAATGAGAATATTGAAGACACATTTCAATTAATAATGACGAAATAATGTCAAGAATTTGTATGCTTTAATTTGGCTGCTATATACATTTCCACAAACTTAAAATAAGCCTTACTTACGAGGTAAAATGGGAAATTCTTCGTATATAGAGCTTGGACTAGCATCCGACTTGAGAATTAGTTGATGCTCTGCAAATGTAAGGGCCCAGTTCTCATAAACCTCCTCCTTGGGCTCTATGTTCAGCTGAAGCCACAGTTTCTTGGGATCCAGCTCTTCACCTGAATTAAAAAGAAAACGAGAAAGCCATGCTAACTTCGTCTGTGCCGAAGTTTTTATACCCTTGCAAGTGCTCGCTTAAATATTTTCAAAAAGTACTCTTTTTCCCATTTTTCGTCCGATCGTTCGTATGGGAGCTATTTGATATAGTCATCCGATTTGGACAAAAACTTGTAGAATTATGTAAAAGCACGAGAAACAATCAAATACAAAATTGCAGGATGCTACCATTAAAAACAAAAAAGTTTTTCTAACTAAGACTGTTTTTCAGACCTATCCTTTGTATGGCAGCTATACCATATAGTTGTCCGATTTTAATAAAAATTGGTAGGATTATAAAAAAACATATAAAACCTACGATGACAAAGTTTGGAGACGTTTCCATTGGAAAGAAAAAAGTTTTTCATACTAAAACTAGTTTACCGACCGATTGTTCCTATGGGAGCTATGAGATATAGTCATCCGATCCGGTCGGTTCCGACATATTAGTAGTGTGCAGCAAAAAGAAGACTCTGTGCAAAATTTCAGCTCGATAGATTTAAAACTAAGAGACTAGTTCGCGTAGAAACAGACAGACGGACAGACGGACGGACGGACAGACGGACGGACAAAGCTCAATCGACTCAGCTCGTCACCCTGATCAAGAATATATATAGTTTATGGGGTCGGAAATGAATATTTCTATGCGTTGCAAACTTCTGGGCAAAATTATAATACCCTTTGCAAGGGTATAATAATGTTGATAACAAAAATAAAAGTTGATCAAATTATATGAATGATGTTATGTAAATTCACAATTATGTTAAGATAAAACAGTTTTCGACAAAAAGGTGAGGAAATGCTGAAAAGTTGGATCATATTTAAGGAGTACTTTTTGTGAACTTTCTTTGCCAATTTTAAAATCAAAATGCTTGAATGTTCCAACTTTTCAAACTTTTCAGCATTGCCTCTCCTTGTTATTTGCATCAAAGCTCAAGCCATCAATACAAAATTAAAATAACCAGCTCATGCTGCAACAAACTTTTCATTGGGCCATTCAAATGCTTAAAGACATGTTTGAGTGCGTTTTTTTAATACGTCACAGCCTAGAACAGGGCCCATGATGCAACAAGAAGGGTGAGGTGGCATCAGTGTGAGTTTTTTATAAAGTACCTTCACGTTCAGTGCTGCGCGTATCTTTGAAGCGTAAGCTTTTGGCAAAAGTACGCATCACACTCATAACGCCTGACCTTTTGTTGCATCATTACAGGGCCTAACGTACCGAAGAAACCAAGTCATCAGTAACATAAGCATGCCAACTCCTTCGTTCTCACGAAATGAAGGTCACCCATTGTGCGTATACACAAACTCACGCACATGCAAGTGTTTGTTATGTATGTGTGTATGCAAATTTACTTACTTGCCGTTTCCACTCTTGCAGTAAAAGATTACTGCTTGGCCGACCAACGATCTTGGAATTTATTGCTTTAACTGTTGCCAAGGCAGGCTTAGTAGACTCTTTTCCGAAAAATTAAGCTCTGAAATGAATTTAGACCAGTGGTGTCCAAACTCACACAATGAAAGCGTTGCGCTTGTGTGCAAATCAGCGAAACACGAAGGCGTTTTACTGCTTCAGCCGAACACCTGAGTCGTGAGAGCAAATGCAGCCGAACACGCGCATCTTACGAGAACAAACTGCCCAGCGTTATATTTATGGAATACACATATACTCTCTCTCTATATATGTGTCGGCTGCGACGCCGGCAGAATTTGGCTTGCCAACCACGCGTGGCTGCCTTTTCAAATTTTGGACACCACTGATTTAGACACATGTATGTATAGAATACTCTAAGTTAGCCACTTACAAAAACACCTCTACAAATATACATATGTAACACATGTGCTACCTCTAGTACACATTTATGCCCACAATTGTATTGTATATTGCATATATGCTTTAATGTTCACAACACATAAATTTACTAACTGTGCTTACCAACAAAAATGCAAACAAACGATTCGCCGTTTGCCTTTTTTAACAAAATCTCCATAGCTCTGTCACTGTCAATGCACCAAAATCAAATGAAATCAACGCCGGCAAAGCGAACATGCAGCGGCAGTTTTGCTTCGATTGCTTCTAGAATAACCGTTATGTCAGAGCAAAGAATGAAATTGTCCTCCGCGCCAACAGATACACATACGCTGACGTAGAGAGAGAGAGAAGAGAGCGACGAACCGATTTTCTAGTTTTCTTAATAATAAGTCAGTCGCCCTTTTAATTAGAAAGGGCTTCAACACTTCTTAGAAATAGCCTTTCTTAACATTTGGCATTTGATAGGCAACAACATTTTCAAGAAAAACATTTCTACAAAATTGAAATTTATTTTCTAAAATTTTTTTCTTATGATAAAGGCTATTGTAACCATTAATAAAGTTTTCGGCAATTTAGAAAAGCTTTCTATTTTTTAGAAAAAAATTTCTTCATATGAAATTTTTTTTCTGATTTGGAGAAACAAATTTTTTATGGCGAATTTCTTAAATTTACGGCGTTTTTTTTTCTGAGGGTAAAGGCGTTATATCGCACGATCTAGGCGGCCAACTGACCGGCCCCAAACGTAAAATAAACTGTATACCGAACTCGCCTCTTAATTTGGCCATCGCTTTGTGGCACCCTCTTGTTGTTTTCTATTTTTTCAAAATAAAAGTTTGTAATCGTGGTAGCGCTCTCCATTCACAGTAACTTTCCTGCCAGTAACGATGCCACCAACTCATAATCTACACCAAACACTGCATTTTTCGGCATGCATTGGCAGTTCTTGGCAGCTCTACTCTGGTACAGAGTAAGAAAATCAAGTCTTTTGATTGCGAATACCAAATGCTTTTAGAGCGTAAATCGAACAATTGCGGAATGGCAGCAATATTGATCGGAGGCACCTTACTAAACTATTTGACCACACTAAAACAGACAATGTCATAGTAGTGATTGAAAAATGGAAAAGCGTCTAAGAAAGAGGTGTAGTCATTCCTACAAGGAAAAATTGATCCGGGCTAAGAAAATGCTATTTGATAGGAATAATTCCTTGGGTATTGTAGCTGAATTTAAATCGGAAGGCATGTAGTAAACGCGAAAGCTAAGCTAACTTCGTCTGTGCCGAAATTTTTTACCCTCGCAAGTGCTCTCTTAAATATTTTCATAAATATTTATTTTAAATATTTCTTTTGTATGGCAGCAGTTATACCATATAGTTAGTTGTCCGATTTTCATCAAACTTGACAAAATTGTTAAAAAAGCATAGAAAACCTATGAATACAAAGTTTGGAGAAGTTACCATCGAAAAGAAAAAAGTTTTTCATACTAAAACTAGTTTTTCGACCGATTGTTCCTATGAGAAATATATACGTCGACAGCGATTTAAGCTCAGAGAAGCGGGACCGAAAATCAGTACTACTCCAGCTAAAACGGGTCCAAACACTAATCAATAGAAGGATTACATTATTTGTGAATACAGATTGTATCAATATCGAGGGTAAATAGATGTATGTGGATATTTCCATGATATCTCGCCTGACCGTCGTAAGCATTTAGAGCGGAAAAAGTAATAAAAAAATAATTCTCTCATCTCCGATCACTTGAAGTATATATATTCTTGATCAGAATGACGAACTGAGTTCATTTAGCCTTGTCCGTCTGTTGCTATGCTACACCTCCGTCGGCTTGAAAGCTATCTTCACCCCGCGGTCTTCTGGTACAAATGCGCTGCCCAGTAGGATCACAAGGCCATCTTATGCACGATTGGCGGTCTTGCAGACGTAAGGCCTAAGGAGCCAATTGGGAGAAGGAGTATCGAACGAAAACCTTCAACCCCCGATTGTTCACAGATGCCCTCGGGGTCATCAAATCTCTGAAACAATACCTTGGGGTATTGTCCCGCAGGTTCTGTCAAACTTTCTGTTTTTGTTATCCTAAAGTGATTTTATGTATATAGTGGATTTAATGTAAGTAAAGGAATTAAGAAAAGAAAAATCAAACAAGAAGCCCGACTATAATATACTCTGTACCAAGAAAATTATACGCTCAGCATAAATTTTGATGCTGCAGTAGCAGCGAACAGCCTTTTGATCATAAATCGAAAACCGTTCATCCGATCTTCTCCATTCCTCCATAACTAAATATGTCCAGAAGAAACGAACCATCTATATTTAAAACTGTGGGAGATATAACGTTTTTTCTAAATTGCGGGGGCGGGAGGGGGCGTGGCCAAAATTGAAAATAAACTTGATCTGCCTGCAGACAAAAGAAGCATATGTCCCATACATGTCAAACCTCTATCTCTTACCATCTTTGAGATCTGTGCGTTCATACGGACAGACAGACTGACAGACGGACATGACGGACAAGACTCGGCTGTTGATGCTGATTAAGAAATTTCCAGAACCGGATCTTAGTACTTACTTCCATCATAAGATCAAGTTACAGTAAAATATTCAGCTTCGTATCTCTTATGGTTTGGGCTGTGCGACGGTTATCAGTCAGTGAGTCATGCCCCGGGCGGCAAGTTATAGGGGCGGCAAGTTTGAGGGTCGACAAATATTTTTGAATCAATTTCCACATTAATGAACTGAACACACTGGAAATTTCGATCGAAATCTATGATAAAACCGCTTAAGGGATTGGACAAGCATGAAGCTGATGGCTTACAATCAGGGAAAAATGTTGTAATGTTTTAATATTTTCACTTTGATATTATTATTTTCACCATTGATTTAGCGTTTAATATAATATTCGAATATCTAAAGAGTGTCCACTTCAAATATAATATTGGCAATAGTTAAATTTAATATTGGAAATAGTTAAAAACTTTTTTTTTCTTTTAACATCAGCCAACCTATACTCAATTTCCTTGGAATCCAAGAGTAGAATTTTTTTAAAGTCGGTTTGGAAAAACTACAAATTATATAAATTTGTAAACATTTTTAACTTACTATGTGGGGACTTAAAACGGGACCTTTGGACTTGAAATCGATTGGAATGCCGTCTCAACCCGTTATGCGATAACGTAGCGTGAGAGAAGGCTAAAATACTACTTATTTTAAACTGCCTAAAATTATCAATCAACTTATTTGTCATTTTGCCAAATACGACCGCTTGTAATTCTCAAGTTGGAATTCCCTGCATTGGGAATATAGAAGGGTTAACTGAAATTCGCTGTTTTCATATCTTTTTAGCCAATTCACAGTGCGTTTTAATTAATTTTGATATATTAAACTGTAGAGGCCAGGCGTACGACAATGCTGCTGCTATAGCAGGAAAACTTTCAGGAGTTCAGCAAAGAACTAAGAAAATAAATCATAAAGTCGATTTCGTGCTAGGCTCAAATCATTTCTTAAACCTGGCCTGTACCTTTGAACCTTGGAACGTTGCTGTTCCTTTTTTGCCATGTCCACGCGTCGCAGGAGTATTTTGCTATCGACTACTGGAAAAAGTTTAAAAAGGGTACAAGATACGCGGTGGAGCCCGAGGCCGTTATTGTGACTCGAAATGATTACAAAAACATTTTGGCATCTCTGGAAAAATTGACTGAGATGGATGGAAGCTTAAGCACCAGAACAGAAGCTGGAACTTTGGTAGTTGCCATGCAGTCATTTTCCTTCCTTTGTTTCTTGGTCCTTTGGCAATCTGTGCTTGTTGAAGTAGATAATGCCCAAAAGTTTCTTATAAGAGGCCTTAATAAATCTTTGGCTGATCAGAAAATTAAAGCTTTGCAGACTACGTTAATAGAAATCCGAGAGGAATGGACAGACGGCGCCTTTCGGTTTGCTAAAGATATATCTGAAGATATGTCTATTCGAATAAGGGAAAGGTTTGGACAGCTGCTTGGGGCAGCCATTTTCATTTCCGGGCGGCAGACCTTCACGCTATGCCTCTGGTACTAAGCACCTTACTAATAAGTCTGTAATAGAAAACATCGTAGATATTTAGCCGGTTTTAGGTCTAAACTGATTCAAAAACTGTTTTTTTAAGTACATCATCAAACTTGATATTATTTGTCTACTTGAAATTTTTGTCGAAAACAATCGACGAGGAATTTACTTCACCAAATACGAGCTACGCTGGGTAAATTAAGTTCCTAAGCAGCTTTTATAATTAAAGCAGCTTCAGAGAAATCCGTTGCAGTACTTGAATTCCTAAACAGGTAAAATAATTTTAAACTGTTCAACTCCATGTTTACAGTATATATATATATATAAAACCATGTTTCTAGTACTAAAAATTTTAATTTATTTTCCATTAAAGTTGAAAAAGTAAAAAATTGATATTTGGTCAAAAGGGTTACCAGGAGAAAAAAAAGAGCAAACAGAATTTTTTTTTAATATTTGTGGTGTAGACTTGCTTTCGACATCACAGGTGTGTGGTGTAAACGGCCTCAAAAGACTTCCCGCTGAATGCTAAAAAGAGACGATATACAGTCACACGAATACAGACACACAAGTACAGTCGGCGGCTCCAGCAGCAGCACTTTGGAACCCAATCAAGTTTAAGTTTACCATCTAAGATATTGTCAACAATAAAATAATTATCCCTACATATAAACTCCAACATCACATCCCAACGGGATTATTGGTGACACTTACAAAAACTACACCGCAGATTTGAACTTAATGCACAAAGTTTTCTGATGTAAAAAAATTGTCAGCCGGAGTCTCACACACTCACGAGCTCTACACATACACGCGATCAAAGAATTTCACAACTGAACGAAATTTTTCAACATAGAGAACGTAAATGAAAATTCATTGGAAAACACAGTGATTGAGAATGCCTCTTCAGGTTTCACCACTCCCGCTCAGTTACTCGCCACGGATCCAACCACTCTTGTATCCCGTGTGGCAGTAAAAGTTCCATTTTGGGCCGAGCCTTCCGAAATCTGGTTTGCCTAAATCGAATCCCAATTTCCCATCGCTGGAATCTCTGCAGACCAAACAAAGTTCCACACAGTTGTGGCTTTATTGGAATCGCACGTTATTGCTTAGATCACCGACGCCGTGCTCAATCCACCTACAATCGACATGTATGGAAGTCTCAAGCGCTGCATAATTGAGCGTTTCCGCGAGAGCGAGCAAAGAAAAATCCAGAAGCTTCTTTCCGACATGGACTTGGGTTATCGCCGCCCAACCCAACTACTCAATGAGCTTCGTGGTCTAGCCAATGACCGCATCAGTGATGATTTTATAAAATCTATGTGGATGCAGCGCCTGCGGCCACACGCACGCGCCATACTTTAAGCGTCAATCAAAGACTTACAACGCTTAGCAAAACTCGCAGACAAAGTACTCGAAGTTGGATCACTTGGTCGTATTGACATGACCTCTGCCAGCAGGCGGTGTTCCATTCACGAACTAGTTTGTAGACTTGAAAACTTAGAGAAATCCGTCCGTATTTGTTCCCGTTCGTAAAACCGTTCACCAGGAAATAAAAGTCGCAACTCTTCATGCCGGTACCATGCAAAGTTTGGCAGCAAGGCCAAAAAAAACTTAGAGAAATCCGTCCGTATTTGTTCCCGTTCGTAAAACCGTTCACCAGGAAATAAAAGTCGCAACTCTTCATGCCGGTACCATGCAAAGTTTGGCAGCAAGGCCAAAAAAATCAACCAATTTTTGCAATCAATTTTTGACAAGGGCACAAATACCTCATTAACACAGGTTCAGACTTATCAGTTCTTCCAGCCCTTACAAAAGATAAATCCAGTAAAACAAACCCTTTCAGCCTAAAGGCGCCTAAGGCTTTCACTTGGACTTCGTCGCGACTTTGTCTGGACATTTATCCTTTCCGACGTCTCTACACCGATCATCGGATCAGATTTTTTAAGCCACTATGATATGCTGGTGGACTCTAAACGACGTAAGCTGATCGACGCAAAAACATCACTGCATTTGCTTGGAGCTGTATTGAAGACCTGTGAGGTCACAATTGCTTTGCATGTCATAAATGATGATGTTGCCAATCTATTCAAGGAGCTCAAGCACATTGCCATGCACAACTACACCACTCAACCATCTCCCTCCAACGTAACGTTATTGAAAACACTGGCCCGGAAGTTTTTGCCCGCCCACGCAGACTCACTGAAGAAAAGCCAGCCCTTCGCACATGGTTCGTAAGCCAAGCGAAGAGTGGAGACCTTGTGGGGATTTTAAAGCACTCAATGCGAAAACAGTGCCCAATCGCTACCCATTACCTTTCATATATATTTTCGGTCATAGATTTGCAACGCGCTTACTACCGCCTTGCAAACTTTTCAAAGATTCATGCATAATGTTTTCCGTTACTTGGACTTCGTATTTTTCTATATCGATGACATTCTCGTTGCCTTGACAAATATGGAGGTGCATAAGACACATTTACGAACAGTGTTGAAGAGACTTCAAGAAAACAAATTGACAATCAACGCTAGGAAATGTCAATTCGGCAAACCAGATGTACAATTCATTCCTTGGTCACAAAATCGACGCTAATGGACTTTTGCCATTAGAAGCGCGAGCCTCGCCCATCCGAACTTTCCCGAGAACCGAAATAGTAAGTAAACTAAAGAAATTTCTCGGCATGATTAACTACTACCGTCCGTTCATCGCAAACGCTGCGCACAGTCAAATCAAACTGCATTCGCTCATCAAGGGCAACAAGAAAAATGACAAGACTACAGAGGTGTGAACAGATGAAACATGAAAGGCATTTCAAGCATGCCAGCGTCATCTAGCCAACGCTACCTTGCTTACCTTTTTGTTTCCAAATGCAACACTGTGCCATGGCGGCTGTTGCACAACAACTGCTCGATGGGAAACTTCAGCCATTCTTCTCAAAGAAACTGAATCCAGCGCAAGAGAGGTAAGGAACCTATGACCGCGAGCTGTTAGCGATTCATCTGGCAGTACAACACTTGCAATATTTACTGGAAGGCAGACAATTCACTATATTTACGGATCACAAGCCACTGATCTACGCCTTCTCTCAAAAAATGAAAAAAAAAACACCTCCAGAAAGAGGAAGACATCTAGATTTTATCAGCCAGTTCACCACTGACATACAACATGTGTCTGGCAAAGGCAAGGTAGTAGCGGATTTACTCTCACAGATCAACACGATTACTGAAATTGACTTTGACACTGTCGTTACTGCCCAGGTATCTGATCCAGAGCTTCAGGATCTGCTGAAAAATAAGGAGTCTTCGGTACACCTGAAAAAAGTTACTCTACTGAACACGTCATCATTTCTCTGTTGCGATATCAAAGAGAATATAGTACGACTGCTCATTCCGAGCCAACTACGCAAACAAGTTATGCAAGAAATCCATAACTTGGCACATCCAGGCCGCAGGGCTACCCAAAGGCTGGTCTCGGATCGGTTTGTTTGGCCGTCTTTGTCTAAGGACATCAGAAATTTTGTTCGCACGTGCTCGCAATGCCAACGGTGCAAAGTTCAACGCCACAAAAAATCTACGATGGGGAGCTACGGACCAATTGATCAGCGGTTTGACCACATCAACTTAGACATCATTGGTCCATTACCAGACTCACGAGAAAATCGATTCTGCCTTACTTGTATCGACAGATTCTCTTGATGGCCCACTGCAATCCCAATTCCCGATATGTCTACAGAAACTGTTGCTACAGCGCTCATAGATGGATATATCTCATCATTTGGTGTCCCTTTAGCACATCACTAGTGATCTAGGACGGCAGTTCAGTCAGATATATTTTCAGGCTTGATATGCATCCTGGGAATCAAACATCTACTCACTACAGCCTACCATCCACAGTCAAATGGAATAGTGGAGCGCTGGCACAGGACTCTCAAAGCCGCCATTAAGTGTCACACGACCAATGATTGGTGCAACGCACAGTGGGGCCTCTGCCCGAGTTCTGCCGCAAAAATCAATTTTTTGACTGAAGCGCTTGACAAAAAAACTTAACTTTTTCGATAGAGATATATTCCAAACTAACCAATCCGTACTTATTTTGAGATCGCATAACATATATGGCTGTTTTAGCTTCACAAAGCGGGCCTTTTTTCATGTCCGTGAGGAAACGTGCAGGTTTGGAAAGAACACAAACTTTCGAATTGAATTGTCGGCAAACTATACCACCGATCATTATCTTTTTGGTCGTATATTAAAAGTATGCTTGTTCTTAATCTAAAAATATTAATTAAATGTTAATCGGGACGAACCGTCCGGTTTCCCTGACGATATCGATAGGCTTCTATCTAGTGACGGAGCCATGTGGTGTAGACTGGCTTTCGACATCACAGGTGTGTGGTGTAAACGGCCCCAAAAGACTTCCAGCTGAATGCCAAAAAGAGACGATATACAGTCACACGAAAACAGACACACAAGTACACTCGGCGACTCTAGCAGCAGCAGCACTTCGGAACCTAATCAAGTTTAAGTTTACCTTCTAAGATTTTGTCAACAATAAAATAATTATCCCCACATAAAAACTCCAACATCACATCCCAACGCGTTATATAATATTATTATACACTTCATAAAAACATTAATCAATAGAAATAAAAACCAGAAAGAAAGTCGGTCAAGCCCGACTATAACATACTCTGTACCAACGAAATTATACGTTTAGCATAAATTTTTTTGCTGCAGTAGCAGCTGGAAGCAGCAGTGCTACTGCGCTGCAGCAGCGAACAGTCTTTTGATCATAACTCGACAACTGTGCATCCGATCTTCACCATTCCTCTTGGCGGATCGATAAGTTATCCTGATTACTAAATATGTTCAGAAGGTAGGAACCATCTAACTTTAAAACTGTGGGAGTTATGACTTCAAATTGCGGTGGCGGGAGGGGGCGTGGCCAAATAAACTTGATCTGCCTGCAGACATAAGAAGCATATTTCCCATACATGTCAAACTTCTATATCTTACCATCTCTAAGAACTGTGCGTTCTTACGGACAGACAGACGGACATGGCTATATCGATTCGGCTATTGATGCTGATCAAGAAAATATATAGTTTATGGGGTCGGAGATACTTCTGTCTGTTCCATACTTTTACACAAACTTATAACACTCTATGTACGGTACAGAGTATAATAATGAAGATTCGTTACCAAGTTTTTGTTATATTATATCTATTTAGAGGAGAACCGATGTTCAGCTTCGTTAATCATTTGAAAGCTATTATTAACAACAAAGGAAAAGGCACGAGTTCGAAATCAATGTACAATGTACATTGTACATATATGGGCATTTCCACAGAAAGGTCCACCGAGACCGAAATAAAATATGTTCATAATCAAATGACTTTTTTCAACATTGTATTAAAAATATATATCTATTTTAATAATATAATATAATGTGCTTAAAGCTTTTCGTAGTATTTACAATAATAAAATTGGCCTGAATACTGAAGATATGCTTTTATCGCGCTTAGCAACTTTTTAGAGTCATTTTCTCTTAAATTTGTTTGCGTAATCATTGACTATTATGCTCTCTCTCTCTCCTTATGAATTATTTCAACCAACAACAAATAAAAAAGAAAAAAATTAAAAGAGATCAAGCGAGACTCGATTAACGGCAAATCTTCAATTTTACTTTAAATCCTATTCTTATGTCGCGTTCGCCGTCAAAAATCATCATTTGTTATCACTACATTGCGATCGCTCAATGCAAGTGCCTGGAAATTATAATTTAAAGCAGGTTTAGTGGTCTCTAGCTAAAAAAAAAGTTACAAGTTATCGAGATATTGTAAAGGGTGATTTTTTAGCTATTATCTTTTTGGCAACACTGGTTTAAACAGCTCACGCACGTTTCGTGTTTTGTTTCACTGTCGAACATCTTCAGTTTGGTCTATAATTTAATCATGAATCGTCTTACAAGCGAACAACGCTTGCAAATTATTGAATTTTATTATCAAAATGCGTGCTCTGTTAAGAAAGTTCATCGCGCGCTTCTTCCATTTTATGGTCAGTTTAATCGACCCACTGAAGCGGCTATTCGGGCTATTGTGACTAAATTTCGCACCAAATTTACATTGCAAGAGCTACCAATGCATCCAAAAAAAAGGCACAGTTTGGTGCGGTTTATGGGCTGGTGGCATCATTGGACCGTACTTCTTCAAAAATGATGCGAATCGTAACGTAACTGTGAATGGAGAGCGCTAGCGTGAGATGATATCCAACTTTTTTTTGCCCAAAATACAAGAGCTTGACTTACATGACATGTGGATTCAACAAGACGGTGCCACATGCCACACAGCACGCGCAACAATGGACTTATTGAGAGGCGAGTTCGGTGAACATTTTATTTCACGTTCGGGACCGGTCGCCTAGATCGTGCGACTTAACGCCTTAAGACTATTTTTTGTGGGGCTATGTTAAAGCTCATGTCTATACAGACAAGCCCGCTTCAATTGACGCATTGGAAGACAACATAGAAGCATTTATTCGTGAGATACCGGCCGAAATGTTGGAAAGAGTATGCTAAAATTGGACTAAGCGGATGGACCATTTGAGGCGCAGTCACGGTCAACATTTGCATGAAATAATCTTCAAACATTAAATTATATGGACCGTACTATCGATTCAAATAAAGATTTCATGCATTTTCTGAATTTTGTGTTTTTTTTTAAAAAACTTTCATATAGCTCTTAAAAAATCACCCTATATAAGAAGTATGTGGAGTCATCAAATGAAACAGAAAATACCTCCGGGCTCTCTGTGGAAATGGAAAAAAATTAGATGTGGTGAAAGGTTTTTATATGCGTGAAGATATTAGTGTCCAGTCTGCTGGCAGAAAGGATACAATTATCGTTGATGGACAAGTAATTTCTAAGCGCTTTATGCTAGTTACTGTATCAGAAGCCTACGGAATTTACAAAAAAGAGTTCATTGGTGAATGCGTAGGGAAGTCAAGCTATTTCCAATATCGACCAAGGCAAGTCCAACTCTCAAGCAAAATGCCACATAACATGTGCGTGCAAATTTCAATTTTTTATTGATGGGTTGCAAAATTTCTCACAATCTGTTTGTTGCGATATAGAGGATGAAAATTGTATGTTAAATGGTTGTGAAAATTGTACACAGGATATAAAAAATGAAAAATTCCTGTTGAATACTTAGAAAAAATGGATGAAAATGTTAAATGGCAACATTGGAGAAAGGTGGATGAAAGAATAACTTTGTCAGATACAGTGGCTCCACAATCGGAGTTAATTCACGAATTGGAAGTGCAGCTGCCACTTTTTAAACGGCATTTCTTTGTCAAGCGATCCCAACTAAGCTAATTCGAAAACATGAAGACCAATTTAAAGCCCGGGCAACTTGTCTTCCAAATTGATTTTGCAGAAAATTATAGGCTTATCTGTCAAAATGAAGTACAAAGCGCCCACTTCAACTACAGACAAGTTTCGATATTTACTTGCGTAGCGGTGGATGTTTGACAAAACAATATCTTTTGCTATAATTAGTGATAGCTTAGGTCATAGCAAAATCGATGTTTACCTTTTCGTAAAAAATATTGTTTAAGAGATCCGAAACCGACATGGCCACTTTCAGAATATATTTATATTATCGGACGGAAGTAGCTGCCAATTTAAAAACAAATTTATTATTTGGAGTTTACCAGATTTCTTATTTTAATTTGGCTGCAAAATGATTGAGTGGAACTATTTCGCAACCTCTCACGGGAAAATTGCAGTCGACGGAGTCGGAGCCATCGTCAAAAGAAAAATTTGGCAAATAACAAAAACAAAAAACATTATATTAAGTGAAGGACTTTCGTTTTTTAGATAAGCACAAGAGCTCTTGACAGGAATTAATTTGATATATATTGGTTCACCCAGGATTACAGAGATTTCGTCAACTTTATTAGAGACGTGGAAAAATATACCAAAAATTCTAGGCATCCGATAACTGCATTATATCTCTTGTGATAAAAATTTTAAAGTAGAAGTAGCTCAAACTGCATTTTCTTCATAAAATCTATATCTTTATAATTTGTTTACTTGGTTTAAGTTTATTCATTTTATTTTGTTATAAATATTAATTATTTTAAGACTCAAATATAGTTCTTATAAGTATTAATGTAAGCCATATATAAAATTTCTTGATTTAATTCGCTTTACAAAAATGATGGGAAAAAGTGACGCGTGCTAAATGTCGCGTCCTTCATAATACTTATGCTTATAAAAAAAAAATTATGTAAATTATTGAAAATTAATACCCCCAATAAAAAGCTACATTATTTTTCGTCAATTAAAAGTTAACTGCTTACATTTTTTTTTGGACATTTCGCAGATTTATGCATTTTTCAAGGTGCACTCGAAAACATCTTCCGTTTTTGTCGCGTGATGAATGAAATGATTTTTTAGAAATATATTTTAAACATCAAATCGTCAGAACGTTCTTTTTGCACCATTAATACTGCTTCCAAAATACTACCAAAAAACTAAAACAACAAGAAAAAATCCGTTAGTTTTCTTTAAATTTTCGCGACTGTGGAAATGCCCATATGTATGTGATTATTGCCGGGTCTCTGAAGCTGCAGTGAGGTTTCGCTAGCAGGCGCATTTTAAGCATAGAAATGCATCAGAAATCTCGCTCAGATAAGCAAAGCGGAGAGAGAGATTATGAGCGTAGATAGTTCTTGTGTACTTATTCTGCGGTTACATGAATATACTGTGAGCAAAAAGTAAGGATAATTTTCAATTTAAACTTCGCGGCCCTAACAATTCGGGCAGGTTTTTTTTTCTTGAATTGGCAGGACTGTTGATGACATCTGTGCCAAATTTCATGTGAATGTCATTATCAGTAATATATTTACGCTTGTGTTTTCCAAACGACCAAGAGTGCATTTTTCGATTTTTACAATGTCTGAGCAGAGTAGTGCCATCAAATTTTGTTTGCGGAATGAAATTTCGGCTGCGGAAACGTTGAGGATGTTGCGAAAGGCCTTTGGTGATTCTACCATGTCACAAAAAATGTTTATAAGTGGTACAAAGACTTCAAAGAGGGTCGAGAACGTGTGGATGACTTGGAGCGCTCCGGACGACCATCGACGTCAACAGATGACCAACACGTCAATGAAGTGGAGGAATTAGTGCGCAAAAATGGTCGGTTGACTGTTAGAGACCTTACTGATATGATCGGAATATCAGAAGGATCTGTGATAACCATTTTGAAAGATCATTTGGGCCTACGAAAAGTCAAATCCCGTTTAGTACCGAAAGTTCTCAATTTCTTGCAAAAAAGTCATAAAAAATTCGACGCATATCGTTCCGCAACCATCGTATTCGCCTGATTTGGCTCCGTGTGACTTCTGGCTATTCCCAAAACTCAAGAGACCACTTCGGGGAACGCGTTTCGAGTCGATTGAGGAGATAAAAGAAAAATCGAAGAAAGCGCTGATGGCTATACCGGAAAGGGACTATTTGGCATGTTTCGAGGATTGGAAAAAACGTTTGCATAAGTGTATTTTATCGGGAGGGGATAACTTTAAAGGGGATGAAATTAATTTAGAAGAATAAATAAAGATTTTTCATTCTACAAACAAATTATCCTTACTTTTTGCCCATAGAAAACTGTGGGCCTGATGGCATTTACATTTAAATAATTAATTAGTTAAGCATTCTGCTCCAGAAAATATCTGAAAGCGGACTAACCACCAAAAAATAGTGTGTTATTTAATACTGAAAATCGGTCAACTTTTTATATTGATTTTATTAAGGGTATCATATATGAAATCGTTAAATAATATAATAAGATGAGTTAGTTCATTATTTCGTGGGCGCACATATTATTTTACTGTCCCCACTGTGCGTCGTCCAACATGACCTGCTGCATGCAATTGATGAATGAACTGCACTAAGAAATCAAACTCGCAACTGTAGAGCCAACTAGTTCACAATTTTAGGGAATCAATTACTTTAATGACCAACACGACTACAGCTTCTTAGATAGTATTATATTGGAAACTGAATCAAATTGGAGTCTATTTCTCAATATGGATTTTATTAAACTGACAGCAAAAAATGTACGCTCTGCCAAAGCAGAGCTGTGTGGAAGGCATAATGTATTTCTTACAAACCCTACTACCTCTTTAAACACTTCAATATTAGGCCCGTTTTTTTCTTTCGCTACACCCAGAAAATGTAGCACGAATCGGCAAGCACGATTTCTGCTTCAATTTAGAATTTTTCTTCTTGGTTTTTGTTAAGACGAAGCTGCTCGAATACAAGCAGACTAACGTTCTTGACTTCGACACGAGAGGAGAGAGCGAACAACAAACGAATACAATTCTCTCTCTCGCGCTTTAAGCAATGCCGATGGCTGTTGCCTACAATTTATACTGAGAATTTGTCGCTGCTTTGGCAGAACGCGTTGTGGCGGTGTCGGTTGAGATGTCGGTGTCAGTGAGTGCTGCAGTCGTCGAGGCCCTGAGTTCAAGTCCCAGTTGAGGAAAGTACAAAATAAAATTATTTAATGGCATTTAAAAATTAATCACAATTTAGTCATAGGGGGGAGGAGTGGCAGTGGTGTGGGATTTTATACTCTGTACCGTAGGTACACAGAGTATTATAAGTTTGTGCAAAAGTATGTAACATCGAGAAGGAATCATCTTCCGACCCTATAAAGTATATATATTCTTGATCAGCATCAACAGCCGAGTCATGTCCGTCTGTCCGTCTGTCTGTCCGTATGAACGCACAGATCTCAGAGATAGTAAGAGATAGAGGTTTGACGTGTATGGGACATATGCTTCTTATGTCTGCAGGCAGATCAAGTTTATTTTCATTTTTGGCCACGCCCCCTCCCGCCCCCGCAATTTAGAAAAAACGTCATCTCCTACAGTTTTGAAGATAGATGGCTTGTTTCTTCTGGACATATTTTAGTTAGCAGGATAACTTATCGATCCGCCAAAGGAAAGGAGAAGATCGGATGAACGGTTTTCGAGTTATGATCAAAAGACTGTTCGCTGCTACTGCAGCATCAAAATTTATGCTGAGCGTATAATTTTTATGGTACAGAGTATGTTATAGTCGGGCTTGACCGACTTTCTTTCTTGTTTAGGTGTGGGTTTTTGAGGAGGTGGTATGTTTTGCGATGTGTCTTCCGGTGCCACTGCGCAAAGTCTTTCGAGTAGGAACACTACTATTGGCATTGAAACTTTCTTATTTTTGCAAACAAAAAAAACTATTCTTAGAGTCGAAAATATTTATGCTTGCATCCAAGAAGATCTTTTCTTGGATCCAAGACTATTTATGCTTGATAACAAGAAGACTAAATTCAAAACCAAGAATTTTCGTGCTTGAAAATCTGTGCTTGGTTTCAGTATTTTCTTCTTGGATCCAAGAATTTTCGTTCTTACCGTACTTTTGACATCAAATCTTCTTGATATCAAGAACGATCTTCTTGATTTTTATTCTGAGTGTACCTCTTACCAAAATAAAGAAATCTCTTCTTTTTGAAACTTAGCTTCAGTTAACTTTAAGATAATAATAAATAATAATTTCATCTGGATCCGATTCACATAAGTGTTCAAAGCTTTTATTTATTTATTTATAAACAGTTCCTATGCGCTGTAAAAGGACGACATACGAACTTAAGCCATGGTAGGGACCTTAAGCTATACAATAAGTGTGAAGTAATATAGAACGTTACATTGGTTGATTAATGGTCTAGAAGTATGGGTTTATGGTTACTGTATTAAATATGGTATATTGCGTTTAACATAAAAGATTAAATTTCGTTATAAATATTGGTTTCTTTTAGGAGTTTGACTATTGCAATCATATATTGTTTGTTGGGGTTTGAGAGTAGAGGGATTGCATTGGCGTTAGGGAAGTATTTGGAACGGGAGTTGAGAAAAAGGGTGCAAACGGAAAGGATGTGGTTTACGGTAAGTTGGTCACTACTGTGGCAAAAGTGACAGTTGGGGGAAGGTTTTTTGTCGAAAATGTGTTTGTGAGTGATTTTTGTGTGTCCGAAGCGAAGTCTTAGAATTTTTGTTAAGTCTAATCGTGTGAAGGACTCGTCAAAGTGGATCTTTGCGAAATCCTGCATGTGCAATTTTTCTTGGTTTACGATTTTGTAGTGATTGTTGGCAAGGTGCCAGAGGTCTTTGGAAAGGTTTTTAAAGTGTGTTTTTGTGAATTTCATCGTAGCTGTGGTGTTATAGTTCGGGTGGAAAATTAGCGGTAGGTTGGTGGCATCCTTAGCTGCTGCGTCTGCGAGGTCGTTTCCGTCGATTCTGCAATGGCTCGGTACCCAAGCGAGGATGATTCTCTGTTTGTTGGCAAGTAGGATTTGTTGGATCAGTCAAACGTAGTAAGTGTTGCTGGCTGGGTTGGATATGGCAACCAACTAAGAAAGAGTCTTTTAGGATCTTTGGTGGGGTAACGGGGAGCATCAATCTCTGTGAAAGAGTAATGGCCTGGTGGAGGGTAGAAGGGTATTTGGGTTGTTTTTTTGATTTTGAAATGCTGGATAGGGTTATTTTTAGAGGAAAGTCTTGGAAGTTTAAAATAGATCTGTTCAGACTGGCGGTGGATAAGTCATATCTGGTTTCTATCGGCATTGTTTTTGTTTCGAATAGGAGAGTGTTTATTGGTGTAGTTCTGAATGCTCCGAGAGCGAGGCGAATGGCTGAGTGGTAAGTAGATTTAATTTTATTTATAACTGATTTAGGAGCTCTACCGTAGAGATATAGACCATAGTCAATTTTGGACATGATTATTGCATTGATAATAGATATAAGTGTGAGGTGGTTGCACTGCAGTTTCTGACTAGATAGGCATTTAATTATGTTGAGTTTATTGGAGAGAGAATTGATGAGATGTGATCCGTGTGAATTCCAGTTGTAACGTCTATTGAATATGATACCTAAGATTCTTAGTTCGGTTACGTTTTCTATTGGGGCAAGAGAAGAGGATATAGATATATTGCATTGGTGTTTTCTACAAATGTGCAGGTGTTTACACTTTTGCAGGGATAGCTTGGCACCTGAGTAATCGCACCATGATTGTATGTCGATGAGAAGTGAGTCAATGTTGGTGAAGGTCGATTTACCAATTTTTTTAGAGATGTGGTAATCGTCGGCGTAGGCAAAGAATAAGAACTGTTTGTGGATGGCTATTGTTTTGTTGAGTTTGTTAAAAGCTATGAGGAAGAGAATGACTGACAAAGGGGAGCGTTGAGGTATACCATTAGATTGTGGGTGGGTTTTAGAGAGATGTTGTCCTATGGAGACGGTGATGGTTCTGTTGGTCATGAAGTTTATTATATATTTAATGATTTTGTGACTTATTTTCCATTCTACTTGCTCGTCAATAACAGAGTGAAGTCCGACTCTATCAAACGCTTTGGTAAAGTCTAAGGATATTAGCGATGCGTGATTTTTTGTAGATAGGGCGTTTGATATCTGGTAGTCTAGCGTAACTAGGGAATCAGATATCGACCTACCCTTTTTAAAACCAGATTGCAGACTGTCGATTGCTTTGTTGCGATTGACAAACCACCACAGTCGGTTGGCTATGATTTTGTCGAGTACTTTGGCGAGGCATGAGTTAAGAGAGATTGGGCGGTAAGAGTTAATTAAGGTTTTGTCAGATTGGGGTTTATTGATGGGAATGATTTCGCTGAGTAAATTGGTGGGGAATGACGGAATCGAAAAGGTTAAGCAGGCGGTGCACCGCGGTGTTGGACGGCTGGGTGGAGGTGTTTAAGCATAGGACAAGATATGCGGTCTAGACCTGGAGTTTTTCCGGTGAGTTTACTGAGGGCTATTTGTAATTCAATTTGCGTGATGTGGTCGTCTAAGAATTTGGCTGAATAACATGGGGAGTGAGTGAAGGTGGCGTTTAGAGTCTGTTGCTTAATTAATTAAGGTTTTGTCAGATTGGGGTTTATTGATGGGAATGATTTCGCTGAGTTTAAATTGGTGGGGAATGACGGAATCGAAAAGGTTAAGCAGGCGGTGCACCGCGGTGTTGGACGGCTGGGTGGAGGTGTTTAAGCATAGGACAAGATATGCGGTCTAGACCTGGAGTTTTTCCGGTGAGTTTACTGAGGGCTATTTGTAATTCAATTTGCGTGATGTGGTCGTCTAAGAATTTGGCTGAATAACATGGGGAGTGAGTGAAGGTGGCGTTTAGAGTCTGTTGCTTGTGGGATTGGAAGTTTGGGGAGAAATTAGTGTTGTCGGACTCGGTAGACCAGTGTTTGCAGAAGGTCTCTGCAATTTCTTGATGTGAGGTGATGTGTTGGTTGGAGTTTGTGTCTTTTAGGCAGTGAATGGGTATGGTTGGCTTGGTGCCACAAAATATTCGGATGTTGTACCATGTTTTCGATGTTGATGTAGAGGGGGAAATGTTGGATGTAAATTCTTTTTGTGATGTCCGTTTAGCTATTTTTAATTCCCTTTTGAACAAGGCGTTGGAGTTTCTATACTTTAGAATATTTGTTGTGCTAATAGAGTGTTTTAGGGCAGTCCAGTGTTGATTTTTTGTGTTTTTTAAGGATTGCAGCTTATCGTTCCACCAAGGAATCTTGAATTTTTTTGTATCAGGGTATGGAGTGGGGAATGGATACATTTGCAGCTTGTCGTATAAGCTTGCAGATGTTTGCTGTTTCTTTATTGATATTGTTGCTGGCGGGTTTCAGATGGTTTAGGTCGTGTGAGGTAGAGAAGAATGTTTCCCAGTTGGCCTGGTCAAGTTTAAATTTAGATTGGTAGGAAGGTGTGGATGGGGAGTTTGGGAAAAGTGAAATGGTAATTGGGAAGTGGTCGCTGCCTCTAAGGTTGGAGGCAATATTCCAGGTTGAGTTGAGAGCTATTGTGGGAGTTGCCAGTGAAATGTCTATATGGGTTAGAGTGTTATGGGTGCTGAAGTGAGTTGGGGTGCGGTCATTTAGTAGCAAGAGTGTGGATTGGGTAAAAAATTGATCTATTAGGTTGCCTCTTCGGTTGTTCTTGGGAGAACCCCACGAATTGTGCCAGCCGTTGAGATCACCTGTTATAAGGGTGTTTTCTGAGAGATTCCCAAAGGAGTCGTGTAGCTGGTTCGTAGAGAAGGGTTTATTTGGTGATATGTATGAAGAGAAAACTTTAAACTTAACTTTAGATTGTACTGTGACTGCAATTAGTTCTATATTGTTTGAGCTGTTGATATTGGTTTGACATTGTTGGTGCTGCAAGGAGTTGTGTATATGGAGTACAACGCCTCCAAATGCGTTTGTTGAGGAATTGTTGTGGTAGAGGGTATAATTTAGCGGGGTAGGGAAAGTATGATGATTGTGAATGTGGGTTTCTTGTAGTGAAATTATCTTAGGGGATATTTCTTTAATGAGTATTTGTAGCTGATCATAATTATTACAGTAACCATTTATATTCCATTGGAGGACTTTAATTGACATACGATTGATTTTTTTTTTTTGTCTGTAAGTTGAGTTGTTTGTAAAAGTAGATCAGAGCAAGAGTGGGTAAGTGAAAGGATACCGGTCTATACCAATTCACGTTAGTATTAATACTACTGTGAGAGGAAGTGGCCAAAGAATTTGTTTGGCGCGGCGTGAGACTTGTGAAGATTTTAATGACCGGACGATAAACTCTTCAGCGATCCAATATAACGAGCAAGCAGGGTTCTCAGCCACTCCCTCGGCACATAATTTTACATTATTTTAGGTATTAGGATTCCATAAAAATGTCTTGGTCATACTTAATTGGGTTTGAGAGATTGGTGTTGTTGGATTTTGACTTAGGGAGGCTATTTTTTACGTTTTTGGCTTTAAGGCTAGTTTTCAAGGTGTTAGATGGGGTTTTGGGAAATATTTTGATGTTGGGGTCAGAGATGATTCGTTCCTAGAGGTCTGAATTTCCTTTGGACGTGGTTTTGTTCAGGGTGTCTGTTGGGTTTTCTGAATTTTGATGGACATCTTTGTAGGAAATGATTTGGCGGCTGGAGGATGATGATGGAGCAGTCGATGTGATATCGGCGGCGGTGGCTGATGCGAAAGAGTGTGGCAATTGGTGTCGCTGGGCATAGATGTTGCGAGCAGTCTTGAAGTCGGTTTTATCGATGGTTTTGATAGCCAAAATTTCTTTATGTTTTTGGAAGGTGGGACAGTTGCGGTCCATGATGTTGTGATTGTTGTTTGGTAGTTTGGCTTCTTTACAGTTGATACAGGTATTGGGGAAGGGGCAGGGGTTCTCTGGGTCTTCGTTGTTATGGGTAGGGGAGCCAGAGTTCAAGCAAAGCTCGACACTGCTACAGTATTGAGCTAAGTGACCAAGGCGACCACATTTGCGGCATTTTCTTGGCATAGGTATGTATGGGCGAATTTCAGTAATCTCGTAACCAAATTTCACTGATAGGGGTAGATTAGGTGTGTTAAAAGTTAGAATTGTGAGACCGGTTTCAACGAACGCATCACGTTTTTTTTTTTTATTTTACGGGACTCTACTACATTTTGGCTTGAGAGTTCTTCGGTGATGTGTTCTTCAGATATAAAGCGGAGGGCATTTGAGTATATTACACCTTTCGATGTGTTGAGTGTGTTATGTTCTGTTACTGAAACATGGATGTTGTTACCGAGGGATGTTAACTTTATTAGATTAATTGCTTGTGTTAGGGTTTTGGTTTTTATCAGCTTCGAGCCGTTCATGTGAGAGGTACAAGATTCCACTTCTCCTGAGCATAAATTGTCAATTATTTTTTTGATGAGAAAGGGGCTCACGTTTGATAGAGTTTCTTCACTATTCACACGAGACATAACTAAGAATTTGGGTCCAATTGAAATGTTTTTTATTGTAATTGTGTTGTCCAGTACAAAACCCAGCTGCGGCTGAGTTTTTGCTTTGCTTCTATCCGGAGGTTTAGGCATTGTTGTTGCTGCAAAGCAACAGGTAGTTGGAGAGCCGAAGTCTTATCAGTTGGAGTTCGATTGTTAACGGTGTGAGTTTATTTTTGTTTTTGTGAGTTGTTGTTTTAAATTGAATTGATTTGTTGAGTTTAGGCTTTCCGTACGCACGACTATTCGCAGTGGGAGTTGGGAAGTGACTGGCAAAGCTTTTAATTAGAGGCATTGTATCAGGTTCTTCGCTAAAAATTACATCGGCTGGTGTGATCATAATAAGAGACTCAATACTTAATAAGAGACTCAAAACTCAGGCATCTTTTCCTTTACTTGTGGAATTGTGGATTTATCTATAAACTTGCTATCCATATATTGATGGGCTTGATTTTTAGTTATAGGCGAACATTTTGTGAACGGGCAATAAATACGATTCTGTCTCTAACTTTAAAGTGACTAAGATCCAAATTCTTTAAGTAAGAGTGCACAACAAAGTTATTGAGAACTACATTTAAAGTAGATTCTAGTCTTATATAAAGAAAATGTAAACGAACTCGTGCCGACTGAAATTCCCTATTCAAATCATTAATAATTTTAAGAAAATAATTGAAAAAATATAAATATCTTTTGATTTCTGGTTTAATCATTAAATTGACTTCTTCTATTGGCTTAATACTGTTGACTTCTAGGGTCTGAGCTAAGAAATGTAGTTGAAGATCATCCCACTGCTCAAGCGTTCGCCCAATAACTTTTTTTAAGGACAGCCATCTTCATAGCTATTTCCAAAAATGTGTGTGGTTTTACTTCGCAGTATTCTTGGAACTCTTAATTCCTGAGTCCATTTTGGGCTCCAAGCAAAATATGATAGATGGCAAATTTTTTGCTTGCGTAGCCCGTGAAAAGGTGTAGGGCAAGAGACACTGACAAGTGCATTTTAGGTAAAAAAATAGAGGAAAGTTAACTTCGGCTCGGTCGAAGCTCGTATACCCTTGCAGCACGTTTTCTAACTCATTTGAAGGACATATCCCCTGAAAACAAACCAGTTTTTCCCAATAAGACTACTTTTCTGACTCTACTTTTGTTTGACAACTATACTATATAGAAGTCCGATTTCGACCAAATTTGGCAGAATAATAGAGAAGCATTAAAAACTATTAAATACGGAGTTTGGAGACGATTGCATAAAAAACAAAAAAGTATTTCTCACTGGAACTAGTTTTTCGACCGATCGTTCCTATGCTTCTTCCTATATATCTCCTCCTTCATATATTCTCCTATTTATGTTATAGTCATCCGCTCCGGCCGGTTCCGCCCAATGTGCAGCGTATTTGGACCAGAAGACTTCGTGCAAAGTTTGGTGGCGATAGCTTTAAAACTGACGGAGGAGATAGCATAGAAACAGACGGACAGACGACCCCATAAAGTATATATATTCTTGATCAGCATCAACAGCCGAGTCGATATAGCCATGTCCGTCTGTCCGTCCGTCCGTCTGTCCGTCTGTCTGTCTGTCCGTTTGAACGCACAGATCTCAGAGATGGTAAGAAATAGAGGTTTCATGTGTATGGGACATATGCTTCTTATGTCTGCAGGCAGATCAAGTTTATTTTCAATTTTGGCCACGCCCCCTCCCGCCCCCGCAATTTAGAAAAAACGTCATATCTCCCACAGTTTTGAAGATAGATGGCTTGTTCCTTCTGGACATATTTAGTTATTAGGATAACTTATCGATCCGCCAAAGAAATGAAGAAGATCGGATGAACGGTTTTCGAGTTATGATCAAAAGACAAATTTTCTTGGTGCAGAGTATGTTATAGTCGGGCTTGACCGACTTTCTTTCTTGTTCTAGTAAGAAATGTGTCTCTTATCATACCTGTTAGGGTATGAAAATAACGTGCCACTAGCACAAGAACCTTTCGGTTTGCAACATAAGTTGTTTCGAGCATTTTAACTCACGTACAATGCATTCCATGGATCTATTTCCAAGTGCCTTAGATATTTGTGTCGCCTTTGTTCGGCCACAATTGATGTCCTTAACAATTTTTTAGTCTGGACAGCACCGGAGGTAGGCTCACTCACTTTCGGAGGCTCATCGTTGACAGGCATGGGACCAAGCGCGAGCACAATCTCATTGGCAGTGCGCAAGCCCAGGGCCTGTGAAAATTATTTCGCCATTTCACCTTGATGGCCACATTACGCAATGTGGTGGCCAAGTCGTTCAGCTCCACACTGGGTTTGCAGTTGCTTGATATCGACGCTGTTGGGCCTGCGTTCTTTTCGAGCTCCACCGGATATTGGGAATCCAACTCCCTGCACCGTAACTTCTTCTGCTACTTCTCTCCTCTCACTGTTTTAAACACTGTTTTGGTCACTGTTTTGGTCATTGTTTTGGCAAAGAAATCTCGACTTCTCGTTTGGGGTCGGAGATGCTTCCTATTGGCTGTTACATACTTTTGCACAAAATTAATATACCTTTATTACATAGTATGAATAATAGCCCCTTTCCACTGGGCATCATTTCTATCATTTTCATTTCTTGAAAATTTGGTCGTTTCCATTGACAAAACATAATTTTGTTGACATTCACAACAATACGTGGATGGATTTTTATGATCATTAGTTGGCTGAAATATTTGTTATTGTGTAGGCTATATTTAAATAAATGCTGCTTTGATATGCCTGATTAATAAGCAAGCTAGGTAGGCAAACCTTCAATTCAATAAAATTTTTAAAACATTGAACCACGCCCTGTCCAAGGCATTAAGAGTAGTGGAAACTGATTTTAAATAATTAAAGCCCCGCCTTCGCAGAATAAGCAAGGGATTTGACAATCGTAGAGCCGAAAAATTGGGTCAATGATAAGGCTGATAATAGGTTTGATAACCCTCCAGAATGGCTCAACAACACAAATAAAATAAAGCTAAAATATTTTTATTTCACTTAATTTTTAATGCATGAATCCCAAATATAATGTACAAAATAAATCTACGATGTATCTATTTGACTTAATTTTTATCAATCCTTTATGCGCTGCAAGACTTCAAGCCGCTCGGCTCCAATGCGTTTGAGCTCCTCCGTCCTCTTCTTTGGAGCTGCCACTACAGCTTCCTGTAAAGGGGAAAGCTGATGGGTAGTTTTTCTGCGCTACCATCTTGGCTGCGACGATGTCGGTTCCTCATCCAAAAAAAGTTGCTCGCTCATCCCAAGCTGGAAAGATAAGTGCTTGACCCAGATGTCTGCTCGCTTTATGCGTGAAATGCCTCCATAAAAAACCTCGCATTCAATTAGATCTTCTTCCAGGTTCTTGGGGTTTTTAAACATATCCTCTCTGATATTTTGGTTATTCTGATGACACTAATGGCAGTGAGAGAATGTCGAAAAAAAATATATAATTTTTAAGAAATTACACGAAATGAAAGGAATTGAAATTGGAGAAACGTATGGCAGAAATGATATAATTTCCTTCATTTCTCGTCATTTCAAGAAATCATGATTCATTTCTTTGGTGGAAATAGTCTATAAGTGAGCATGGCGCCATGTAGAGTAGAAGTCTGATTCCGAAAGTCAAAGCGGAACCCGTTCGGTTTAAAAATGCATTATGCATACTTTCGATATGCATTAAAATTTGTTAGATATGAACAATAAAACGTCTAAGTACAAAGTTTGGTATCAACCTGATGACAAATATGGAAATATCCAAAATCCGAGTTCTAATTATAAAGAATGTCTACAATATTTTTACTTTCAGTCGATCGAAACACTAAAATCACCGAACACATTTTAATCGGGACACCAGGAAAAATGTTAGATTGGGGTCTCAAATTCCGACTGTTTGATATGAAGAAAATTACAGTTTTCGTTTTGGACGAAGCCGATGTAATGATTGCAACACAGGGTCATCATGATCAATGCATTCGAATACACAAGTAAGTATATTATTCACATTCTGCTGGAAACAATATCTAAATTATGGTTAGAAATATTAAAGCATTAGTGAAGATTTTTTGACACTAGGTATCGGATATCGAATTTTGAATGGTGTTACATTTCATCAGGGTTTAAAAATACCGTCAGATTATAATTTCATTTGCTATCGTCTGTGCTATACTTTTTCGAAATCATAGCTCACATGGTATAGTACAATAATCAGAAAGCCAGGTTGTGCTATTACTATGCGGCGACTATTTTTATAGTATAGCATTAGCATATTATAAATGCTTTGTTGTGCTGTGCTGTGCTATTGAACATTTCAAATGCATGGCACTCTAAGCTAACTATTTGACGAAAAAGTTCAATATCACAACATATTCCAGAAACATATTTGTAGTAATCATTTCAATTAAAAACGAGAGCGTAAGTTAAAGTCGGCCTTGCCCGACTTCGAAATACCCGTTACTCAAGGCAATTAGGGTTTAATAGCCTCATGCGGCTCAGATAAGTATGCAACGTTTTTTTAACTGCCATTTATTATCCGATCTTTATGAAAATTTGTGAGATTGTACATATTGACCACATGCACTATGCTGCAAAATCTGAGCTCGATAGCTTACAAATTGTAGGAGATATTCAACATTTTTTATTGCGGGGGCGGGAGGCGGCGTGGCCAAATTTTGAAACAAACTTGATGTGCCTGCAGACAAAACTACCTTACATCTAAAATTTGGTTGCTCTAGCTCTTTCTAGTCTCTCAAATCTAGGTGTTTATACAGACGGACGGACGGACTGACGGACATGGCTATATCGACTCGGCTGTTGATGCTGATGAAGAATATATATACTTTATGATATCGGAGATGCTTCCTTCTGCCTGTTACATACATTTGCTCGACTTTAGTATACCCTTTTTACTCTACGAGTAACGGGTATAACAAAAGCGATTTTCAAAACTAAATTCATAAACAAAGGTATAAACAAATTATATTAGTACATATCAATGTGCAATAGGTCGTCGGTTCGATTATGCCTCGTGACTTCTAATGAAAAAGCGTTTTATATGAATACCCGACGACCTTTCTTTAGCTAAAAATATTGTTCGTCAGCACCACGATTCGAACTTACAATCTCCAGTCTATTAGACAACCACTTAGGGCACAACACCTTCGAAGAACCTGACATTTCTCGTAAAAGTGTAAACCTTAAACGGCCATGTAACTTTCAATCCACAAAAGAATATCAAGTTTCTTGAAGGAAAGTTCGAATGATCTCGAATGATCTTCAATCGACATCTAGCTTTCGTTGCGCACGGACGTGTAATTATGTCTCTTTTACTCTGCGCTGAGTGCAATTCGGAAGTTTTAGCAGCTCAACTTCGTTGCTTTGATGCTGTCCGCTGTTTTTCTCTCTGCCGTCGCGTATTTCATATCGCCTGACCTACTGTGGCAATGTGACCATTGTGTTGTGGCCAATGACTCGCATTCAAAAATTGATGAATTAAGTGGCAAAATTCAGACTCTGGAAATCCTATGCGAGGACTTAAAATCCCAGTTTCTAAATGCTTTCAACAACAAAAACAATAATATTAACGCAATTACAAGCAAACCGAAGACTGGCTCGCCCGCCGCTGGCCACCAGCTAAACGCAGGTTAATGTCCCCGGACCCCAACAGCTGGTTGATGTCGATTATCACTCTGAAGCAGAGAGCAACGATTATGTCACCGTTCGAAAGAAGCCAAAGAGGAATCGAAACAAAAACAACAAGCCTATCATTGGAGTGGCTGCTGCTTGTTCGGCTCGGCAAATTCTTCACTGCTACTGAACCAGAGATGGTCCTAAAATTTGTGGCATCTAAGCTTAAAGTAGAACCAAATTATCTAGCTTCCGTAAAGCTGGTAAAAAGAGATGTTGATGTTTCTACTCTTAAGTTTGTCAATTTCAAACTTGGCATTCCTGAACAGCACTACTTGACTGTATTCAATAACAAATTTTGGCCGAGAGCGATTAAAGTTATCCGTTTTGTTCATAGGGGGAGGCCTGCAGCGGACACTACAGCTGTTGATCTTAATGCGACCCTTCTACCACGAACATCTACCCCTATTCCAAGCACTTCGTCAAAAAACGCTCTTTAATCAGCGCTACTTGCGCTGTTCCTTTCATATGCTGCAACTCTTCGTTGGAGACGACGCATCTCCACATATACAACAACTACTACAGCACCAATTTTTGAGGTTTTTGGATTATTCTTTTTTCTCTCTCCGCCTTTGCTCTATCGCTAAGCTCATCAACAGCATAAGCCTAGGTGTGGCGCACTTTTGTTTCCCCTCATCAGGAATTTGGTTCTACCTGGCTTCTCTGTGGATTTGGCTGCATCATCTGTGCAGCTCCAACCTGATCAACTATCACAGTCTTATTCTCTTATGTCTACCTCTGGATCGCCAAATCGCTTAAACGCTTAAACTCCTTGTATATACGAGTTGCCGCGCTGCTTGGAGCTATTCTTGGCATTTATAATCGTCGGACTCGGCAAGAGAAGCTGCTTCCAAATTCTGGCCCCTTATTCCATTTACCTCAATCTGAGATTGCATCGGTGGACACGTCTCCATCTGGTGACAGTAGCCCTTCCCTAAATGTTTACTTCCAAAATATCTCTGGGTTGAGAACAAAGGTTAAAGCTGTTTTTCTTTCCACCTCTCAACGTAACTTTGATGTCGTAATTCTAGTTGAAACTTGGCTCAGCTCGAATTTCTATACTAGTGAATTCTTCGATCCTATGCTCTATCAAATATTTAGAAAAGATAGAGATTTTATGAGAGCGCAATGTACACGTGGTGGAGGCGTCCTTGTGGCTGTTCGGCGCGGTCTGCGCTGTGAATCCATCCACCTAGCAAATGAAGACTCGCTTCTTGACCAACTTTTCATTTCAATCGCTGGATCATCTGGAGAAATTTTTATTGTCGCTTCATATATACCGCCGAACAGTGATTACCGAATTTATAGGGGACATATACGGAATGTGTCTCATATTTATGATGCCCTTTTGGACGGTCAACACCTTTGTGTGGTTGGCGATTTTAACCTGGGTTGCCTTGTGTGGCACGAATTGGAGACTGCCTCAAAGATTCCTAGCAATGTTCATCAATCTCATGAAATCTTAGTGGTTGATGAGCTGTTTTCTATGGGCTTAGTACAAATTAATAACATCTTTAACAGATTAAACAAGTTACTTGACTTAGTATATGGGCTAATCCTGCGTTGCGGACGGTACATTTGTACGCAAATTTGCGTGTTAAAACTGGCACAGCTGCCGTTCCCATTGGTTATTTTTAATGCAATTTTTTGTAAAATGCAGTTCTTTGGGAGTTCTTTAAAACCTATTTTAAAATAGAAGGTTAACTGTTTTTGAAAAAAAGTTATGCTTGCTTAAAGTTTCGTTGCGGACGTTACAAAAAATGGAAGTCGACCTTGAGGTTTATGTGCATTTGCACATTTTTTAGCGACTGTTGCATAATAAACCAAAATAGTCCAAATACAAAAAATTAAGAGGCCACGCGTCGTGTATTGTCATTTTTTATTTTTTTTGCCAGTGACACACTATATTTGAGCTGTTCTTTAATTTTCTCACGATATGCTCGCTTCCTTTTTGCGTCTTTAGTTTTAAACACAAAAAGTTTTTCAGGATCATTTTTCAAATTTTCACGAAATTTTTTTTATTTTTCTGCATTTAAACTCATTTTAATAAATAAGAGTTAGTTTGTCACCACGCACGTTTATAATTGAAATGAAGTTTGGCAGAACTATAAGATCAAAGCAAACATTTATTAAAGCTTTCTAACGGAAAATGCAGTACGTAAACATTGCATGCATGCACGTACCATTGAATTTTGCAGGGGGCGGGGAGGAGGGGGTTTGGTTGAGATGGATTGTTTGGTAACTAATTACCAATTCTTAATTTTCGGAAACTATTTTAGGTTTGAGAAGAATTTTAAGTTCATCTCAAAATAAGTTGCGCTCGACTGACCCCTCTTAGGGTATGGCCTTGTTCGCTTGCAATATGATCATGGAAGCTCAAAGCTGATATTTCTTAAAGTAGATGCAGCTTTAAAACGGTTAATTACATGAGCAAGCAAAGGTGAACCCACCATTGCATATTGGGGGATCGCAGGTTAAGAATTTTGTTTGAGGTTAAGTTTTTCGAATTCTCAGCAACATAGAGCATTTTAAGGCCCAGATTCAGATTCAGCAGGCAAAAATCCATTATAAACAACTACTTCCACCTCATAATATTAAAATGGATTTTTTTGAGTATTTTCATGCCGTTGCGGACGTTACACACTTTGCCATTAATGTTTTTCAAAAAAAAGTGTAATCAAGGTATTTTTTATTTTTCATTATATTAAAGTGCATAAAAAACTCTGTTTATAAAGCTAGCTAGTTTGGAAAACAAAACGAGAGCGTAAGTTAAAGTCTGCCCTGCCCGACTTCGAAATACCCGTTACTCAGCTCAGCTCGGATAAGTATGCAACATTTTTTTAACTCGGCCATTTATCCGATCGTTTTGAAAATTTGTGAGATTGTAGATATTGGCCACATAGACTACACTGCAAAATCTGAGCTCGATATCTTAAAAATTGTGGGAGTTAAACAATATTTTTTATTGCGGGGGCGGGAGGGGGCGTGGCCAAAATTTGAAACAAACTTGATCTGCCTACAAACAATACTAGCTTACGTATAAAATTTGGTTGTTCTAGCTCTTCTAGTCTCTGAGATCTAGGTGTTCATACAGACGGACGCACGGACGGACGGACGGACGGACAGACGGACATGGCTATATCGACTCGGCTGTTGATGCTGATGAAGAATATATATACTTTATGATATCGGAGATGCTTCCTTCTGCATGTTACATACATTTGCACGACTTTAGTATACCATTTTTACTCTACGAGTAACGGGTATAATTATTGAAATTCATTCTGTTAAACTTAAAAAACCCTACCACACAATGTACCCATTTTTAATTCAAATTTATAATGGATATTAGATATCTTATAAATACCCTTTTTATACTCTGTACCGTAGGTACATAGAGTATTATAAGTTTGTGCAAAAGTATGTAACATCCAGAAGGAAGCATCTCCGACCCCATAAAGTATATATATTCTTGATCAGCATCAACAGCCGAGTCGATATAGCCATGTCCGTCTGTCCGTCTGTCTGTCTGTCCGTATGAACGCACAGATCTCAGAGATGGTAAGAGATAGAGGTTTGACATGTATGGGACATATGCTTCTTATGTCTGCAGGCAGATCAAGTTTATTTTCAATTTTGGCCACGCCCCCTCCCGCCCCCGCAATTTAGAAAAAACGTCATATCTCCCACAGTTTTTAAGATAGATGGCTTGTTCCTTCTGGACATATTTAGTTATTAGGATAACTTATCGATCCGCCAAAGGAATGAAGAAGATCGGATGAACGGTTTTCGAGTTATGCTCAAAAGACAAATTTTCTTGGTACAGAGTATGTTATAGTCGGGCTTGACCGACTTTCTTTCTTGTTTTACAAGAATAAATGCAATCATGAGGTAGGTGTAGGTAAAACTCTATCAAGAGCAAACCATCCACAGTAAAACCATATTGCTTATATATTTTGAAGCTTGAATATGTGTCCTATTTTTCCATTAACAAACATTTGGAAATTGGGGAACTTTAATTTTCTGCCCTTGATTTAAAAATTTTCGGATTAGCCCATATATAAGTCCCGATGTTAGTTATAAACTTGATATGCCATTGTTGTTAAATATTAACTTTTATACTTTTGTTCCTTCAGAACGTGAATTTTTTGGTATTTAACTTTAATGAGATTACTCTTAACGCCATTCGTATTGATATTTCTGCTGTTGATTGGAGTTTAGTCTTCTCGCATGACAACGTGGATGTCTGCTATAATAATTTTGTTAACGTTCTGTCTAGCACTATCAAAAAGAATGCTCCTGTTAGGGGCCATGGTTCATATAGATTGCCTTGGTACACTAAAGGTTTAAAAAAGTATAAAAATTTGCGTAACAAATTTCACAAACGTTTTATGGTGACGCATGATTCTGCTGATTGGGAGAGATATTATAAGCAACATTAGCGTGAGTTTGAATTTCTTAAGAAATTTCTTTACAATCAGTATAGTGCAGATGTTGAAAATGGGCTGAAATTAAATCCAAGACTATTTGGGCGTTTCGTTAGTTCGAAAAAATCTAGAACTCCAGTACCTTCATGTATGACATTGTATGATTTGATTGCAACGTCAGACATTTTCATTTCAAACTTGTTCGAAAAAACTTTCAGCTCCAACTTCGAACCTTCAGCTTCATGGAATAATCCGAAATGTCTGAATGCAATTCCCCACCTACTGAACATTGGAATTTTATCTATTTCTGAGGATGACATCTACCAAGCTGAATTGAGTTGTGATGACTCTAATTATCCAGATTGTGATGGAACTTCATAATTTTTCCTGAAAAATTGTATTGGTGAGCTTTGTGAGCCGCTTATAAAAATATTCTCAATGTCACTCTCTGCTGGCCGATTTATTGGCAGGTGGAAAGTTGCTACGGTCACACCTGTGTTCAAGTCTGGTGTCAAGAGTGAGGTAATTAACTACCGACCTATCGCTAAGCTTAGCAATATTTCGAAGCTCTTTGAACGGATTGTAGCCAAACAGTTGTCTTTTTTTGTAAAGAGGTACATTAACCCAAATCAACATGGATTTATGACAGGTCGCTCGACCACGTCTAATTTATCGGTCTTTAGTAATTATTGCATCAGTTCCTTTGAAAAACGCTGTCAAGTTGATGTTGTCATCATGCATTACTATCAAAGCTTCTTAAGCTGGGATTTCATTCCTCTTTATTATGTTGGATTTAATCCTATTTGGACCACAGGACTTACAGAGTCAGAATAAACAGCTCGCTTTCTAGTCCATATGTCTCAACTTCTGGCCTTCCACGGGGGGTGCCCTTGGGCCTTTACTTTTCATTATTTTTGTTAACGACATTTGTATGAATATTCACAACTCTGAGTTTCTGCTATATGCTGAAGATCTTAAAATTTTTCGATCCATTAAAAACTTAAATGACAGTCGCTTGTTGCAAAATGACCTAGATAGGGTCAGCTCATGGTGTGCGCACAACCTCCTTCCACTTAATCTAAACAAATGCTTTACTGGTAGATTTAGCAAATGCCTCTACAACATTACAACAACTTATTCAATCACCTATCAAATTTTATCGAGCCCCGGGATGAGGCCATTGATTTGGGAGTAAAATTCGATTCAAAATTTCTCTTTAATGAGCACCTTAATTATATTTTGCCTAACGCCTATTCCATGTTTGGCTTTGTTAAGCGCCATTCCAGCCAATTTAAGGACCCTTACACTAGGTTGAGTCTTTATTTTGCATTTGTGCGTTCTAAGTTAGAGTATGCTTCTCTTATTTGGAACCCTTCTAGTGCAATTCATATAAAGAGGCTCGAAAGGGTACAGAAAAAATTTATGAAATTTGCTCTTCTACCGCTCAATTTTTCTAACCCTCGGCCGCCATATATTAGTAGGTGTGCCCTGTTGCATCTCTCAACCCTAGAAGATCGGAGATCTATTGCGTCACTAATGTTTTTGAATGACCTTGTTTTAGTTTGTATTGATTGTCCTTTCTTATTAAATAAGATAAGTTTTAGTGTACCAAGTAGGAGTCTTAGATCTTTCCAACCCTTTTCCCACCATATTTCCCGAACCAACTACTCCCTTAATGAACCTTTGTGTAGAGCTCTCGAAAATTTTAACTCCTTGCCCGTTAGCATGCGCTTTGACTTCGACTCCAACAAATCGACAATCAAGATGCTACTGGCGGAATATTTTTCCTCAATTAGGCAATAAATTTTTTGTTTATTTTAAGTTTAGGTTAATATTAGTGTAGCCAGTTACCATTTGGCGAATAAATAAATAATATGCGTATGCAAAGCATGCACCCATTGCAACACAAGAAACCACAGCGAGATCAGTTTGCTTAAAAACCACCCCCAAATACAAAAACAAATCTACAAAAATCGACATGCGCGCAGACTACCTAACGCACCAAGATTCTTTAACACACTAATCGTTTTAGGGACTGAGCTGAGAGCACACTCTCGGCTTTGCCATAGCTGGTTATTCTATTATGCTCCCACAATATAAACTTTAGTAGTGGAAAAATAGTAACTTTGTCCATGATCTTTAAGTCCTGTCCAAAAGCTATGCACCAAAACTCCTTTCTGAACCATTTCGTTCGTGAATTTTCGTTCAGAAAACTAGCCCGTCGTTTACGGAAAAACACCGCCGTGGTTGGTGCGCTTTGAGTGCTGAGCCTTATGGCTGCATTCTTTATAGTGATATAGTATATCACAAAGTCTCACATGAGATCGATGGTTGAAGCAGTTGAGATGTCGGTTGTCGTTTTAAGCACGAGATCCCGAGTTCAATTCCCAGGCGAGGAATGTAAAGTTTTTTATTTTATTTAGCCAGCACAAAATGGGCTTAAACATGCCCAAGCCGTTCGGTAAAATGTTGAGAATCGCTGTTCACGATTTACGACAAAGCGGGACTACGCGACTTTTGTCAACGAATGACTTCAGTAGATTTTGAACGGACATTTATCTGAGTGTAGGATTGTTTTAAATCTATTATCTGCTTATTTCTGTATATTTTATAACTTATCGATCCGCCAAAGGAATGGAGAAGATCGGATGAACGGTTTTCGAGTTATGATCAAAAGACTGTTCGCTGCTACTGCAGCATCAAAATTTATGCTGAGCGTATTATTTTCTTGGTACAGAGTATGTTATAGTCGGGCTTGGCGACTTTCTTTCTTGTTTTTAATTGCTGCGCCATCAATTTCTAATTTCAATTCAATATGAATTTAAAAATGATTACTACAAATATGTTTCTGAAATATGTTGTACTATTCAACTTTTCCGGCAAATAGTTAACTTAGTGTGCCATCAATTAAACTGTTCAATACAACAAAGCATTTCTAATGTGCTATTGCTATGCTACTATCGAAGTTTTCACAGCATAGTAATAGCACAACCTGGCTTTCTGATTATTGTACTATTGCTACCCATGTGAACTACGATCTTGACAAAGCATATCACAGGGAAAGGCATAAATTTCAGTGCTACTAGTAATATGCTGACAGTTTTTTAAACCCTGCTTTTCGTCGATATTTCTGTACCAGAGGTACAGTGAGTATAATAATACTCTGTAGCAGAGGTACACAGAGTATAATAGGTAAGCTTAGGTTGCAATAGTTGAAATGGGAAAAATCCCATTTCTTAACTTATTCCAATGAAGGCCCGTTCTGTTACCATATAATCCTTTCTACGACCATTTAGATAATAGCACGAATTTGAGCAGAGCGTTAACATCCGTTTCAGAGATGTCTGACATATCGTTTAGAAAAGGTCGACCCAAAAGCGAGAGTCGCCTTCTGCTGAGAGCTGGACAGTGACAGAAGAGGTGTTGTACACTCTCTTCTGCATCAATTTAGTTACAGCTTATACAGAAGTCATTGTGTCTGATACCTAGCCTTACGGCGCGCCGTAACGCCGCGGCGTGTCTTCCAATTAGGCAGTGTCTAGACAGGGACCCTTCTAGAAGGATGCGATGTTCTCTCTTTTTTTTGACGGAGTAATGTTTTAGTTTTTTTGATGATCAGAGTTGGCCATGTGAGCCTAGATACTTCACATGTGTGAATCGTTTGCCATCGATTCATGGTTATTCGATTGGTGGTTTCTTTTGTTTGTAGTTTAAAAGTCGCAAGTGTTACTCTTATCTGGTAGGAGTTGAGTGGTAGTGCCAACTTTAGCGAGGTGATCGGCCATCTCGCTGCCTTCAATGTTACAATGTGCAGGTACTCAAACGAGATTGATTTTAAGGGGCTATTAAGGCAGCTTGACTATCTGAGAAAATTAACACGCAACTTCCTCTGGTTACGAAGTCTTCCAGAAGGTTGGTAGCCTCCTGGATGGCTACAACCTCTGCTTGGTAAACAATAAAATGATTAGGAAGTCGGAATTATGTTTTCAAACCGAGCTCTGGACTGAAGACTCCTCCTACCCGTCCATCTAGCTTGGAACCATCAGTGTAGAAGTTGATTGTATTCGGTATGCAGTCGGACATCGAGTTCCAGTCCAGACGATTTGGTGTGGAGCCCTTATACATAGTCGAAAGCGTTTTATTTGGGATACAATAGTCAAGCATCGGTGGTGTCGCCACTTGATGCAAAAGTATAGTGGAGTGACCAGAGCTACTATCTTTCGCAGAATCGCTAAATATTAGGAGTGTATTCTTTAGTCTTGGTGGTATTACATTCGGTATTTTATACTTGCGGGTAAAAGGAACGAGTTCAGTTTTGGTTGTATTGACTCCAAGCCCACTTTGTGTCGTCCCATCTGAGAGTGTTAAGAGTGCTCTTGCAACAAATCGCAGAGAGTTTTGAGGAAAATTTGCCTCGTGTGATTATGGCAACGCCATCCGCGTTCGCTATAACCCTGTGTCCCCGCATTTCCATGAGCCGCAACAGTTCGTTGACTGTAACCACCGATAGAAATAAAGAAAAAACACCTTCTTGATTAGTGCCTCTACTTACATATCTTCGCAAGCATCTCCTGGTTGTGAGTTTACCACTCTACTGGAAATCATGAGTTGGATTAACTCCACCAGCGTGCTGCGCTGGTGACAGAGTGGATGGGTACATTGATTGCCTTAAATGGGCATCTATAAGTCTCTCCAGGGTTTTGAGGAGAAAAGAAAAGAAATAAAGAAAAGATGATAGGCTGATTGGCCTAAAGTCTTTGGGCCTAAGATGCGAGGCCTTTCTAGCCTTTGGAATGATGACCACCGTAACATATTTCCACAGAGTGGGTATATGGTGTAACTGAAGGCAGGACACAAAGATTTTTTGAAGCCATTCAATTACATATGGTAGCTATTGTTGAAGCTGAGCGGAAGAGATTCTGTCTAGACCTGAGGATTTGTAGTTCAGAGTTCAAAGCCCACTTCTGTTCAGTTTTGTTACTAAGTTAGTCGACTAAAAGGGTTGCTTCTCGGTTTCTCCATAGATTCCCTAGAAGTTGAATAACCAGGAAAATGTGATTCCAAAAGTAAGTTGAGGGATTCAAGACTAGATTCAGCCCCAGTGCCGGCAGTATTTTGAAGGAGTCCCGGAGGGGTTGGAGAACTCGCTAGAATTTTCCGAAGTCTTGATGCTTCGGAGTGAGATTCTTTACCGCTGCAGAAACTTGCCCATGCTCATGCATCTGCTCATGTCGTTGTGAACTTTTCGACTAGTGCATCTAACTGATCTAATTGATCCGCATTTACGGGCTTAAATTCTGGCACTACATCCAGATTTTTATACCCTTGCAAAGAGTACTATAATTTTGCCCAGAAGTTTGCAACGCATAGAAATATTCATTTTCGACCCCATAAACTATATATATTCTTGATCAGGGTGACGAGCTGAGTCGATTGAGCTTCTTGTCCGTCCGTCTGTCCGTCTGTCTGTCTGTCTGTTTCTACGCGAACTAGTCTCTCAGTTTTAAATCTATCGAGCTGTAATTTTGCACAGAGTCTTCTTTTTGCTGCACACTACTAATATGTCGGAACCGACCGGATCGGATGACTATATCTCATAGCTCCCATAGGAACAATCGGTCGGAAAACTAGTTTTAGTATGAAAAACTTTTTTCTTTTAAATGGAAACGACTCCAAACTTTGTAATCGTAGGTTTTATATGTTTTCTTATAATTCTACCAAGTTTAATTTAAATCGGACTGCTATATGGTATAGCTGCCATACAAAAGAAAGGTCTAAAAAACAGTCTTAGTTAGAAAAACTTTTTTGTTTTTAATGGTAGCATCCTGTAATTTTGTATTTGTTTGTTTCTCGTGCTTTTACACAATTCTACAAGTTTTTGTCGAAATCGGATGACTATATCATATAGCTCCCATACGAACGATCAGCCGGAAAATGGGAAAAAAGTATTTTTTGAAAATATTTAAGCGAGCACTTGCAAGGGTATAAAAACTTCGGCACAGACGAATTTAGCTTAGCTTTCTCGTTTTCCATTAGTCTACTATACTGTTTCCAGTTAGTTTTTTAGGCTTTGTACCTTTTTAGGTTCGGTGCATAATTCTATAAGCTTTAGCTTAATGTATCTATGAGCTGAGAAGGAGTGGTCCAGTAGAACTCTCCATAAAATAATGTTATCTATTTAAAACTCTAAAATGAGGGTAATATCTAGTACTGCCCTTCGAGTTTTAGTGACAAGAGTTGGGCCATTACCTTTATTCTAGATAATAAAATTTGTACTTAGCAGATAATCGTAGAGTAATTCACCGCGATCATTAGTGGAAGTGCTGGACTTTTTCTATATTACCGTCTCCACCTAGTATTAGTCTTGTATGGGTTCCTTTTATTGTTTGGTTTGGTATCAGCTACGTTGTATCATGAGCCAAATAGAATGCCGTCAGCCTGTAGGTGATATTTCCCTATTCAAGGCTGACTGCTGTGATGTCTCCAACACTGAATTGGGAAGTAGAAATGCGTTGAGTTTGTTTAGCTAGTATGCATGTATGTGTATTTTGGGGTCATCAAGCCACAGATCTTATCTCCAGTGATCCACGGCTCTTGGAATAAGACTGTGTCTGCTTCACGGTTTGCTGGGAGAAGCAGAAGTGCAGCGAAAGCTTTACTGTGACGCAGATTGACCTGGAGGATCTGAATCATCAGAGAGGGATTCCACTGCTGTCAGGGTCGCATCGGCTTCTGTTGTGTCTGTTTTATTGACAGTCATTCTCACCTTCTTGAAGGGTATATGTTCGCATTTTTCACTTCAATTACCTTCCAATTAACATTGACATCATTTCCAGAATGTCATTAGGGGCGCTTGGCTTTTTGAGCAGCCAAGCTCGCGTTCTGGGGCAAGAGGGAATGTCTTTGGCATCAACTGCAGCATTGCGATCGCTGCTTTGTACAGATCAGCTGACCTCTCATCATCGCATGCGATTAGCATCACGTTTCCTTGAAACCATACCGCATTATTGCATATAGGCATGGGTTCGCTTTAAGCACTTCCATCGCAACACCTCCTAGCTCAGCTTTCTCTATATTTCCATTGGCTTAGATGGATTTTACCATCATTCCTGATGGCATCGAGGATCTTTCTTCTTTTTGCTACGTCGGCAAATATTGAGATTTTTTTTTCATCCCCCTATCCCCCCTAGCACTGGTAGCATTACTTATGGGATTGACATATTCCAATCGGAAGTCCGGTACAATGGGTTTTGCCCATCTTAGATCCCGCTGGGTTTTTACGAAGTCTTCTTTTGGGGCTTGACCTTCGCATATTGGAGACACCGCGTTCCTTCTAAGAACTGTTATGATCGTACGTCTGTCACTTGCGCCGGCTATTGATGGGTGCGGTCTGCTGAACTCTGGCAACCTGCTGTCCGCCGTGGCTGTCAGTCTTAGTGCTGATTAAGAACAATTAAGGACCCTCGGTTACAGTCTGGACCTGCTGGGACGGTCATAGCTGCATGTTTCATGAGTATATTCAAGCTCGGTTGTGAAGTAGCTCCAGCTTTTTGGGGGTTTATGACACTCCCCGGTTTTTTTATGAAGAGCTCCAGGCTCCCTCAAGGCCGTAACATCTGGTGCAATAAACAATTTAAATCAATATACAATTTTATTAAATTCTTTATTGCCCCGATCTACCGCAACTAGCCTAAAAAAGGCCAGAAGTGATAGCTAGATGGACAGCACTGGCAGCCCTACACAACAATGAAGCCAGCCGTTTTTTGTTGTTGTAAAGCTACAAATGCAAAACAAATGTAATTAAGCAACTAGTAAATAAAAACGACTTGGACTTTGAAGCCGGGTAGCCGGTTGTAACCGCTAGCCGGGTGTGGTGCAGTGATTAGTGTGTTTGCCTACTGTGCCAGAGTTCGTGGGCTCAATCCCGCCTCGGGACATCTAATGAATAAGTTTTTTTCTCTTTAAATAACTTATACACCCGGTTACCTTCATCAGTTTGTTGGCGCGAGCTGTGAAGTAAATAGCCATATGAAAAACTTCTCAAAACTTTGCCGTTCGGATTCAGCGGTTAAACTTTAGGGTCTCTTGTGCAAAAATTCAAGCGCACAAGCCAAAAGATTGGCAGAAGCTCGACCCCCATTTGGAGGCTATGTATAGTCATTCGTTTTTAATACCCTGTTTCCATAGAAAATTTGAAAAAGGGGGATCATGAAGTTGTGCGAATGTATGCAACAGGGAGAAGTAAACATTTCCGACCCCATAAAGCATATATATTCTTGATCAGCATGAACAGCCGAGTCGATATAGCCATGTCCGTCTGTCTGTCTGTATGATCGCGTCGATCTCAGAGACTGTAAGAGATAGAGCCACAAATTTTTGCACGAAGTTAGGTTTCTGCCGTACGCAGATCAAGTTTATATCAGATTTGGAAAATTCCCACCCTTTTATCCCCAAAACATCCTAGTCCTCAAAAACCGTCAGATCCACAATATTCAAGTTAGAGCCTCGTGGCTTAGTATACATCAAGCTAGGCCCAATGTATCAATTCTGAAAAGTACTATCAGATAGGATAAAAAATGGAGTTACTATATAAGCGAATCAATTGAGCTGATAAGAGCACCCCCCAGTTGTTAGTCAGGACTAGAAAAAAATGTTGCCTACATTCAGGATGACAATTTAATAGCTGTAACAAAAACCGGTTACATTCATCTTCAAAAATTCAAAAACAAATAAATAAAAACCAATGAACAGGGTATTTTGTAGTCGTATATTAAGTTTGTGCAAAAGTATGTAACAGCCAGAAGGAAGCATCTCCGACCCACAAAGTATATATATTCTTGATCAGCATCAACTGGCGAGTCGATAGAGCCATGTCCGTCCGTCCGAATGAAATAACAGATGTCAGAGATGGTAAGAGATAGAGGTTTGACGTGTATGGGACAAGAACTTCTTATATTTACTTGCAGGCAGATCAAGCTTATTTTCAATTTGAAAAAAAGTCATATCTCCCACAATTTTAAAGATAGAAGGTTCGTACCTTCTGAACATATTTAGCTAGTATTATTTATCGATCCAAGATCGTATGAACGATTGTCGAGTTAAAGCGAAAACAAACATTTATGCTGGGCAGCACCGGCTGAAGCAGCGATATCCAGCACATACAAACTTTGGGAGGTTCATCGGGCTTGACCGACTTTCGTACTTCTTATTTTTAATCTGATTTATTGTTTTTTTGTTTAGTTAAATTTCTCAATAACTCAGCACATATTATTAAAAAACAATTTTTTTTCTTAATATACGACAGTGATTTGAAAAGACTGTTAATGGACTATTCTTTGAAATTGATTCACTGACAACTGTAGGAAAAAGTTTCTCAATGAAACAAGGCCTTATATGCTAATCACACTGAGCACATCTTACATCCCTCATCTTGATCTTTATCAGCTTTAACAGCTTTATTTGTTACTTGAAGCAAACACACTCCCACTGAGCTAGAGCGGCCCTTAAAACGACAAATCGGAAAAAATTACGTCTCAGCGTTCCCAAAGCTGATTTTTGATGTACAATTAATGATTGTGAAAACCAAAAAAAGTTCTTTTAATTTTAATTGGGCGCGCCATGGCTTTAAAGTTTTGAAAAAAATTAATCATGCGACTCGTGAACCAAAAACAAATTTTTACAACAGTTCATTTCAATTGTTGTTATTTTCTGAAATTAAAAAAGGCAACTAAGTATTTTGGAAATTCTTATATAACAAAAGAGCTATTCAGAAGGAGGAAAAAAATCTTTGAGGGTTGCCTATGCGAAATATTTGATGTTACTCATGCCAAGGCTAAGGGCGATTTAAACAATATGGAAGAGTTTGAAAACCTGGATATTGACCAAAGCGTGGGCAGTAGTGACTGCGACTGTGACGCCTTAATCGACAAGGATGTTAATGCTGCTCAAGAATATATATGTAGTACTCAATGTGGTCGGAGATGCTTCCTTCTAAGCGTTACAAATGACTGGACAATTTGAATATTCCATCTGCTTATAAAAAGGGTTGGCTCAGTTTATATCGCAAAAAAAAAACCAATCAATCGTAGTTTTCTTTTATTATTTTTCAAATTCGTATTGAATTTAAATTAAATCAACGCCGACTGTTTTTAAATGAATAAAATATATGGAAATAGGCAACACTGCGTCTGAGTGACACAAAAAAACTTTAAATCCTCGGCGCGCCACTTAGAACTCAATTTTTTAAATTTTTTGTTATTTTGTACGTCTATGATACACCAAAGCGCATCAGATAGGGGGTGAGGTGAGACCATGACCTTGAAAAATTCATACTCAGGAGGTCCGCTCTAACGTACACACATTGTCTGCGTGCTTCGGAAAAGTAAATATATAAGCATTGCGGTACAAATGCGATGTCTCCGATATTGAAATGCGGTAGTTGGCGGTAGTACGATATTCGAATGCGATTTATGGGTTCGGTATTTGCGGTGGAAGTATATTACTCACTCATAACGCAATTGCGATAAGTATTCCTTAAGTCAAAAAAAACATCACCGCATGCAGTTCTCTGTTTGCTACTACACATTTTAAAGCGTTTGTTTAGTCAAATTATTAGTTGGGGCAATCTCATAGAAACATGCTTCGGTCATGCAAATTTTTAAGACTCAAGATTTTGAATGTTAGATATGCTCCGTGTGATAGGCTTATTAGGAACAATCGGTCTAAAATCTAGTTGTAGTGAGAAAAATTTGTTCGTTTTAAATTTTTAGCGTCTTTAATCTCTCCAGTTGCGTGGCGGAATCGGATCGCGACGGCCTTGACCGGAAATCGGTTGTGATGACTACATCAGGCCAGAGAAGTAGAAGAACCTCGCCATTTGTTAATACTGTCTGCTTCAGCAAAAATTTACCCAAATTTCATCCAAATCGGAAGAATACATAATGAAGATGCCATATAACAAATTGACCATCCAAATGATTTTGGTATCCTATAGCATGTGACTAGAATTTAATTTATAAGTCAATTTATTATACTTGCAGCGCTGGGCTTAAAACAAATAAATAAATAAAAGATTCGTTACTTAAAAAAAAAAAAATGCCAATTAAAACTCTAACTCGATTTAGTATTTCTTAGGCCCGATTTCTCAAAGGCTCCGGTTAGCCAACCACCGGTTAGATTTGTTCGTCCAGATGACGAGGGGTTAAGTCATTTGCTTTTCTCAACAGCAGTTTCGCCTGATATCGTTAAATGCCTATCGATACTTCAGAGTGACCATACTGTTTGACTAAACGAACGAGTGAACAGCTGACTCGGTTTGGTCTGTTTGTTTTTTAATGCAATTGTTTGTTGCTGGTCATTGTTTTGCGGAATAGCTGATAAAAATTATTTGCGACGAAGAGTGCAAAAAGACCAAGAGGGAAAAACAACAAATTCAAACAACAAATTTGGCATCATCAAGATCAGTGAAATAATTATGCCTCTCCCTGTACTTTCTTGCATTATTTATTCGATGCTCTGTCTCTTCGAACTGCATTTCCATTGCGTGGAGTTGAAAAAATAGTTTATTCATAAACATTTTGTGTTGCAGCAAATAATAAAATAAACAAAGCAAGTGTGCGCCCAGCTGTTTGAATATCGATAAAATATATCGATAATTTCATCGGGGCTGAGCTCGCGGATAAAGTTGACCGGTGTATGAGCAGCGTTTAAGTTTGTTCCTCCGGTTAAGCCAAATGCAACATGAGACACTCAAATTCGGTTAAACTGTCTGTCAAGTTGACCAACCGGACTTTGAGAAATCGGGCCTTAGTCGTATATGTCTGCAAAATGCGCCCACTGAACTACACGAACTCTTGGTCCACATATTCAACGAAACTTATCACAGCGCGCAAGTAGAGGAATCTTTTTCAAAGTGCATAATCTTCCCAACTTTTAAAAAATATAATATAAAACACCCGCAAAACTATCGTGGAATATCCTTCATCAACTCTTCAGCGAAGCTTTTTATGAGTGTTCTATTCAAACGACTCTCAAAATGGGTTGAAAAAGTCGAGCAGCTAAATGACCTAGCAGGATTTAGGCGTGGATACTCGACAGTAGATGGGATATTTAATCTGGCATCGATAGTCCAAATAAAACTCAAAGAATTTGAAGGCTGCTTTCGATTGTGTGCCTAGAGGACTCCTCCTATATAAGCTGCAACGACTAGGATTATCAACGACAAAAGCCCGAGACACTGCAGGACATGATAAGAAGGCTAGAAAGCTACTGCACTATGTGGGGAATGGAGGTCAAAAGGTCAAAGTCGCAAATTATGGTGTTTCGAAAAGGAGGAAGTCTGGCATCATCAGAAAAGTTTTTCTTTCATATGGAGGCTGCTCAAGATGTTTCGGAATTTAAATACCTCAGGATTGTTTGCAATGCATATGTCCTCGACCCCTCCCCAAAGATAATAGACTAACGGTGTCAGATCACAGCTTCTTGGCGGCCAATTCACATCTCCATATTTGCTGATTATTCGATTTTCAAAGATAGGGCGCAGAAGACTATTCCAATTGAACTTTGTATGGCTTCATGGCAAGGTCATTATGCAAAATTCGCATCAAAGAAGTGCGCCAAATATCCAATTGTTGAGATCGATGGCGAGTTGAAGTCGATGGTTGTTCACGCACATTTCCAGCAACCGCAGCAATTTTTTTGGTTGAGCGCACCGGACGAGTACGTACACGGGTTGGTTTATCCACCAAAATTCCAGTTTCACGAACTCGTTTTACGAATTAATCTACAAATTGAGTTTTCGGAACATTTTTTTTTGATTAAATTTTGTCAAACTTCGCACAGTTTGAGTCAGGGACTAACCACTTTGGATAAATGTTTTTAATATTTCCCAACTTTAAAGTTTATTTTCAATTTTGGACACCTCCCCTAACCGCCACCGCTACTTGGAAAAAATGTCGTTTCTCCCACAGTTGTAAAGATAGATATTTCAGACCTTCCAGACATATTAACCAATCAACATCTATCCGCCAAAGGAATGGGGAAGATCGCATAAGTGGTTGTCGAGACTGATCGCAGTAGCAGCGCTGCTTTCAGTTGATACTGAGGCAAACAAATTTATGCTGAGCGAATATTTTCGTTGGTACAGAGTATGTTATATTTCTTTCTTGTTTGATGTGATGCTTTCAAACTGAGCATGGTCGTGAGCAGATATAGAGCAAACGAGTTATATACGACAACTTTCCGCTGTTTATAAGTTTTACTGTCACATATTCCGTACCTCTTTTTGATTGTAGCTCCGAACATACGTTTGTTGTTCATCGCTGGGAACTTAACTTCTATACAATCTTGACCACCAATATTCCACCCATAGGGCTGGATTTTTCGAAAGAATAGTAATCTTTCATTGTTGAATTTTCGCTATCGTCATCGCCAAACGAATGAAAAATAGATGTTTACAAATCGAATTTTCCGGGAATTTTCCTTGCTCATATTCCGAAATCGGGTAAATTCATGTTCAATTTTTTCGCAAAACTTTCCTAACAAACCGAGTTTTAAGTCAATCGGAGGAAATAAATGTTCCCCATACCGACTTTTCTGACGCTTTTCCTACCCTACCCTACCCTACGATCAAAGTTTTCAACATAGGAAAATGACTTCTCAATTTATTTCACTTACTATCGTTACAAACCCAGTTTTTAGGCAATCGGAAGCAAATTAGTTGTTAGTATGCAGCCTTTTCCGGGAATTTTCCGGCCTTAGGGGCAAATATTCGAACATGGGAAAATAAAACAATAATTTATTTCACTTACTATCTTTACAAACCGAATTTCCGATACAAACTTTTTCTACGCTTTTCCGGGTGGAATTTTCCAAAACCCCGTCTTAGTATGCACTTTCACCACATAAGGAAACTTCTGTCCAAATTTCATCCTTCTATCTCTTACCTTTTAGGCTTTGCGATGATTGCCAATCAGTCAGTCAGCACAAACTCTTATATATGTATAGAGACTAGCATATAACCCGGTGCGTTTCGCCGCTGTCATAATAATTAAGATGGACCTATTAATAATAACTATAAAAATAAATAGATCGTTATCGCTATCGCTGTCGTTATCGTTATTGTCAACGCTTTTGACAACGCAATCTCGTTATCGTTATCGATATCCGATGTATTTCAACCCGATTTTCGAGTCATTCGGATGAATAATAGTTTTTCTGCATGCACTTAAAACATCTCAATGTACTTCACCTACTTTCCTAACAAACCGAATTTCAAGTCAATCTTGTGAAAAATAGATTTTTGCATCTTGAATTTACCGGAAAACACATGTCTAATTATTTCGCTTACTTTGCTTACAAACCAAGTTTCAAGTCAATTTGATGAAAAATAAAATTTCCCCATACAAACTTTTCCCACGCTTTTCCGGCTTAGAAATAAGCTTAGTCTTTCCTTTGTGTTTATTTTAGAGGAACGCGTCGATTTTCTTTTTACTGTGTTAAGTTTACAAAAATAACCGTACTTATTTTAACAATCCCACTCAGCATATATATGGCTTTTATATGCACTTGGGTTAATTGAATACGACTAACTATGCAGAAAAAACTATGCAAACATTTGACTTAAAGTTTTCTGGGTGAAAAAACACTTCTTGTAATCATCCAGTCCTAAAGCTGCTGTAGCCTGATTTAATAATAGTGGCTACTGTTTCATTCAGGCCAAAAAAGCGCAAAATTCACGATGACCAACCTTCATCGAGAAATCCTCCAAAATGTCTTTTCTGATAAAACTCAACTTGCTTTTAAGATACAAAGCACATAAAATAACACTCTTATGTTTTAAACGGATTTTTTGTAAACAATTGAATAAACAAAGTCCCAAACGGGCCAATATCTTGCTTATTTCAATCTCTTGGCTTCTGTTCTTCTACCGACACGTAGTCATATAAGTTACGTTTGCTCATAACTTAAATATACTTAAATAATACTTAAATATTTTTTTGCGAATCATTTCTACACCTCTTCGATACTTATTTGTCTTTGTATTATTTTTTTCAGAATGCTTAAACCGCAGTGTCAAATGTTATTTTTTTCAGCGACATATGATAAGGAGGTTATGGATTTCGCTCGTCTAATTGTTACTGATCCCACAATAATAAGGTATGGTAATTATACATTACGCTCACACATTTATTTGCTTTAAAACTGCTATAACTTAAAAGAAGTAATAATTTAATTTACTCTGTACCAACGAAAGTGAATGTGCAGTGTGTATTATGCTGCTGCAATAGCTGCTGAACGCACTGCTGTTGCGATGCTGCAGCGAATATGTTTATTTCATAGCTGCATCGCTCATCCGATTTTTAACATTCCTTTGGCGGACCGCGTTATAACTATTAACTACATGTCTAGAAGATACGAACGAACTATATATTGCCGGGAATAACGGGGGCGTGCCAGAACTGAAAATAAACTGGATCTGCCTGCAAGTATATAAGCTTATGTCCCAAACATGTCACACCTCTCTCTTACCATCTTTGAGATCAGCGAGTTTATATGGACAGACGGACATGGCTATATCGACTCGGCTGTTGATGCTCATTAGGAAAATATACAGGCCCGTTCCGGTTTTCACTTTCGACAAAATTTGTCGAATTCGAATTTGGTAAAGTGGTTGTTGTATAAAATTTATAAATTAAATCGGCATAAAACCTTTCATTCTGAGTTCATCATATTAAAAGGAAGAACAAATTGTAAGGTTTGATACAGATTACCATGATTGTTCACCAAAAATGACACATGTATTAAATGCGAATTCACTAAAGTGAAAACCGGAACATGCCAGATATACTTTCTAGGGTTGGAGATGCTTCATTCTGGCTGCTACAACCATTTGCACAATTTGTACAATTTGTAAAAACACACAAAAAAGGCTAGCCGCTAAAGTTTTTATACCAACTAGTCTCATATAACATAAATTAAGGTTTTTAATGATTTTCATACTTTTGGTAAGGTGCATCCACCAACTCCTATGCAGAATGTGGTCCGAAGAGAGCATGCCTGAAGATTGGAAACTAAGTGTACTTAGCCCAATATTTACAAAAGACACAATGTAGCTTGCGCCAATCAGATCAGAGATCCGTCTCCTACCCATTGCATATAAGGTCATGCATCCGATGCAAACGTCTAAAGCCGCGAATGAGCAAACTGTTTTCACCTTATCAGTGTAGCTTTAGACCTGATAAATCTACCACAGTCAATAAATTAACATTGCTACAAGTACTGGAGCAAATACCACAATTTTTTTGATGAGTCGTCTTGACAATCCGAAAGCCCTGCCGTCCTTCTGTATACCAGCAAACTACGGTGACACCCTATCGTGCGACGACTGCCTGAATATGCTGATAAAGTATATACTACGCCAGTGCCCAAATGGTAACAGATCGGGTACCTTCATTATGAAAGAAATAATGCTTCTTGCATTTGCCGATGATATTGATTTCAAAGTTTGGATATAGTTGGAATTGAGGGTTGAAACTTGAGTCACAAGTACTGAGCATTGTAGTATTGTAGCATTGTAGTATTGTGGAGACTTTTGCAGCAGATTTGATGTTTAACTGGAGTCGACCTTATGATCCTCGCATTGATGTCCATAATCTTCACATTAAAGACGATACGTTCTTCAAAGGAGTTCGAAGATCTAAGACAGTTGTAAGTTGTGGAGTTGTCGAAGCCAAAGTCGATCAACAAGGGGGTCCAAAAATATATAGACAGGGCTGTGGCAGACCAAAAATATGTAGTTGAGGTTCGGGCATTCATTGGTCGCCAGACGACGCACAGTGGACGGATTCGCGAATTTGGCGTTGCAAAAATCGTATCTTTTTAACGGAAAGAGGAAAATTTCAAAGGGACGAGGATAGAGAATTGCCTTAGCTTTAAAATGATACGTTCATCTTTGTGGGTTAACAGGGGGACTGCAGGATCGGCTGACAAAGTTGATAATATAATACTCTGAAAAAATTGTATGAAAAAGTCTACGTATTTGAATTTTTATACTCTGTACCGTAGGTACACAGAGTATTATAAGTTTGTGCAAAAGTATGTAACATCGAGAAGGAATCATCTCCGACCCCATAAAGTATATATATTCTTGATCAGCATCAACAGCCGAGTGATGTCCGTCATGTCCGTCCGTCCTTCTGTCCGTCCGTCCATCTGTCTGTCGGTATGAACGCACAGATCTCAGAGATGGTAAGAGATAGTGGGTTGACAAGTATGGGACATATGCTACCTATGTCTGCAAGCAGATCAAGTTTATTTTCAATTTTGGCCACGCCCCCTCCCGCCCCCGCAATTTAGAAAAAACGTTATATCTCCCACAGTTTAGATAGATGGCTTGTTCCTTCTGGATATATTTAGTTAGCAGGATGACTTATCGATCCGCCAAAGGAATGAAGAAGATCGGATGAACGGTTTTCGAGTTATGATCAAAATACTGTTCGCTGCAGCATCAAAATGTATGCTGAGCGTATAATTTTCTTGGTACAGAGTATGTTATAGTCGGGCTTGACCGACTTTCTTTCTTGTTTAAAATCGATTTATTAACAATTAAGTTTTAATAATATTAAAAATAAAAAAAATTTTATGAGAAGTTAATTTGTACTTACTAAAAAAATTTCTTTTCATACAAAATTAGTTCTAACTTGGGAATGGTTAATTTTCTTGTAAAATGTTGTCAGTATAGGTATTCATATCATTAGTGCTTAATAGTCTTAATATTTCTGGGGAATATTCGTTGGTTAATTCCGCGAGTGTCCTGATGTGTCTGAGAGATGAGATACTAGGATCAGAGGAGGCCGACAACATGTTGAAAAGGTCTGTATTTTCTTGATGTCGAGATATTTTGCACGTGTTCGCATATCTATACCTTTTGTAGTCCTTGTTTTTGGACTCTTGGGCTTCCTCTGACAACTCTCCCATCGATAAAAGTTGTTGTTGTATAAGCTGCTCACCATGATCCAATATTTTATGAACAGTAGGAGTAAGTTTTTTCTCTGGGTACTTTGCACGTAAAATATCTCTAGTCTCCTTGGCATATTTTCCATATTATCTTGCATCAACATTTTCGCCGCAGCTTAAGACATTGAGAATGATCTTAAACCGTTTGATGACATCCAGATGAATTCCTGTTATCTGAGCAGTTTCCTCATCGTCGTTGAAGAATCTCCGGGATGTATTTCCTTCATTCGTGTCTCCATAGCCCTGCTTCAGGCAGTCGACTTTTCCTTCTATTTTCCATTGTTTTGGAGTTGGTAATGTCATCTCCTTTTCGTGGAAGAGTATATGCCAACTTGAGCATGAATTCCATGCATCTGATCCCCGCATGCAATGGAGAAATTCCGTATTCATAGTCATGCTTGTCCGTTTCCGATGTCTCGAACTCCTGAAAGTCTTTTTGCTTTCTCCTGCAGATGGCACATGTCAGAGTTGATTTGGTGTTCGTAATGTCGTTCAAGACTTTTCCATCAACCATAGTAAACAAGACAGAAAGTCGGTCAAGCCCGACTATAATATACTCTGTACCAAGAAATTTTGTCTTTTGATCATAACTCGAAAACCGTTCATCCGATCTTCTTCATTTCTTTGGCGGATCGATAAGTTATCCTAATAACTAAATATGTCCAGAGGGAACAAGCCATCTATCTTCAAAACTGTGGGAGATATGACGCTTTTTCTAAATTGCGGGGCCGGGAGGGGGCGTGGCCAAAATTGAAAACAAACTTGATCTGCCTGCAGACATAAGAAGCATATGTCCCATACTTGTCAAACCTCTATCGCTTACCATCTCTGAGATCTGTGCGTTCATACGGACAGACAGACAGACGGACAGACGGACAGACGGACGGACGGACGGACAGACGGACATGGCTATATCGACTCGGCTGTTGATGCTGATCAAGAATATATATACTTTATGGGGTCGGAGATGCTTCCTTCTGGATGTTACATACTTTTGCACAAACTTATAATACTCTATGTACCTTCGATACAGAGTATAAAAACAGGGATGCAAACCGGTTCTGAACCGAACCGAACCGCTTATTCCAGCTGGTGAACCGAACCACAAACCGAACCGGCTTCCTTTAAGAATTGCTGAACCGAACCCGAAACCACAAATAACGGTTCGGTTCAGCTCTCTGACGAGTTTTAAGACGGGAGTCGCTTTCCTCTAGCCAATAATACTTATTATTTTAGGAATTTGAATCGTTTCCCCAAGACAATTTTTCTACATATCGTTCGACTCTCTACATTCTTACCTATGCCGGAACTTTTAAGGATGACCTAACGAAAATTTAAGAACGAGTAATTCTGCAAGTCTTTTGTAATTGCCCTCCGATCTCTTAATATACTTACCATCAATGTACATTCTTTCCTCTAGTGGACAATATTTGGAATTTTCTGTAATACATTTAGCTTAATTCAATGCTTACCAGGAAAGTGTTTATACTTTTATATTCTTATCTTTTCTGGCCGACATTCTCTGTTTTCAAAGATCATTCCTCTAGGATCTTATAGACGAATCCTTTGAATCTGGCACAATAAATTTGAGACATTCTTCTAAGCGTGGGATGACACGTTCAATTTCTACCGACAATTTTTAGCCGCAATATTGTTGGGCGAATTCGGCGAACACGGCAAATTCGACAAATACCTAACATCAATAACAAAAAAATGCTGAATATCATTGAAAATTTGGTATTTCTGCAGATTTTTGTTGACATTAACAACAAAAAAGGTCACACTGGCTGTTGGCGACATCTGATAAAATTCAAATTGGTAAATTTGAAAGGAAATACCTCCAATTTTGCTTCATTTTTCTTGTGTGCAAATAAATTTAATCTTCTGTAAATAGTACGACAACATTCTTTTGTCTGGGGCGCCTTTTCAATTTTTTAAATAGAAACAGCATAACAATCTTCTCAGGGCAGCCAATTGAAGACATCCCCTTTTAGGTTGCGTTTTTATTCCTTGCAGAGAAGGAAGCACAACCGAACCCATACGTACTAATATTCATCAAAATTACAAGCCAAATGGATTTAACCATGTCTGTAATATGTACGGATAGAATCGGACTGACGCACAATCAATCATCTTGTGGCTTGACTAGACGAATATTACAAGAAGACTGACCTATTGGGCAGCTCAAAAATCAAACAGCTTGTATTTTTCATTGGGAAAATCAATTTTTTTTTTCAAAATTAATGCATATATTACAGAAAATTGCATTTTAATCATGGCAATAATTAAATGAGTTACATGCAAAGTGTACAAAGCAAGATATGAGACATTCATTCTGATTAAGTGCAGGCCAAAAATGTAAACAAACACAGCAGCCATAGAAAATTGCTGTCTAGCGACAATATTGATTCTACCAAATACAATTCTGCTAGCTGCTCTGCCGTCAGCAGCAATTTATTGTGCGGCGAATTCAACAGATGTCCGTCTCGCTCTCACCCATATTGATTCCCATAAGAGCAAAATTGATGTTAGAAATTGTCGGTAGAAATTGAACGTGTCATTCCAGCCTAAGGGTTTTAAAGATATTCAAATGGATTATAGGAATTCAATTTGAAAGTGTGCAAAAGTCACATGACAATAGAAATCATAATGTTCCTTTGTGAACCACTGAACCGAACCGGAACCGCGGTTCAGTCAGTTCCAAAAACCGTGTAATTAACCGAACCGGCGGTTCAGAAACTGTCTGAACCACTGAACCGAACCAGTAATTATATTAGATTGGTTTGCATCCCTGGTAAAAAATACATTGAAATCCAATCCGGGCGACTTTTCCTCTAGTCGTTTCGAAGGGGATTGGCATCAGAGCGGATATTTCCTTCGCATATTTGAACATTATTGGCCGGCAGAAATGTACTGAATAAGGCCGAGGATTTTTCCAGTGATCGACATTTCCGCTTTTCAGCCTCAGTGGGACAAGTGAGGTCATGAACATGTTCGCATCACTCACTGGGCCTTCATCGGAACTAATCACTTGCTTGTAAGCACTCTGTCCCGATGATCCATCGCAGCCCCATTTGCAGAATAGGGTCAGGTTTTCTGGCAATGCTTCCAATTCCGATTCGGGTAGACATTGGTCCATCAAATCCTGAAGTTGTGCCAATACTTCTGTGACTTCCACAGGGACTGGAACTGCCTCCTTTTTTGCAGCAGTTATGTCTTCGTAACTGGGAAGAATGTCCACGTTTGGTGGGCTGCGCATTTGGCGGTGTATTGATGTTGTCCTTAATGCGCTTAAGAAGAACAGGACTAGCAATTGCAACAGCTTTTATTATAGTAGATCTGTTTCTCTTCAGGTCTTTTGAGTATTTGACGGACAATGCCTCCGACAGATGCTCCGTGCTAATTTCCATTGTGGCACCTTGAAGCTTCCTTTTCCTGGTAAACGTAGAGCACTCATCGATAGATTTAGTTGGTCTGCCTCGTGGTTGCCCTGAGAAAGTGCTGGGTATTTCGTCATTACCTTTGAAACAAGAAAATCCATCAAGCCAAATCGAGTTTTTTTGTATAAATCTTTTCTCAGTCCGATTTGCTAATTTCCATTTAGATTGTAGTCTGTAGAATGTGCTTTGTATTTTCGTCATAATGATTTCCCCATCCTTCAAATCATCATTTGTATAATTAAGTTCGGTTTATACTAACGACTCGAAAGCTTTTTGTGATTCCGCGGTTTTGAAGAACTCAAATAATTTGCTGTTGTCCATTTTCGATAAAACTTATATCACTATGTGTGCGTACTTTTTCGCTCGACTGTTCAAATCTGAATAATCTGCCCTTACTGGAGTAAGCCCTTTATAAGTAATTACACAAGGAACACAGGTAGCAAAAGGTAAAGTAGTCATGGTTTGAAAAAAAACTAAATCCTTTTGAAAGGGATACGCAATATTAGGTAACAATTCACAACACCATCAAAAGACAATGAGCAACTTCAAACATAGCTAGTACCTGTTGAAAGGGTCACTCGAGCGTAGGTAAAAAATCCACCCTCTTGCTAGTTGTAAAGCGCAAAATCAGACAAGGCCAATTGTAACTATCTATATTATGTGTTACCTATCTCAGTAAATCATAAAATACGCTTTAAAATTTTGCCTGCAACGTTCTTCTTCTTCTTCGTTTGTACTTGTTCTTCCCAAATATTATTTACCTGTAGATTAAATCGCAAATATCAATGTAACGTCTAAGGTTGCAGGTTGTGGCAGCTGCATTTTTTACAATACATTAATAAATAGACTAATATATAATACCTATGCTCCGAAACAACTGAAATCGGGTGAAATAGATATTTTCGAGTCTATCAAAGTTAAAAAACTCAACCAAAAATAGTGTCCACCTAATACTTGAATGTGGAACATTCAACTTTGAAATAATACAGTTTTTTAATGTATTCACATTAAGAATTAATGCATCTTTTCAAAAAAATCAACCAAATTCAAATTGGTATTTCCTTTTGGTTTTTATATGCTCACAAAATTGACATTTGTAACCAAAACAAGAAAGAAAGTCGGTCAAGCCCGACTATAACATACTCTGTACCAAGAAAATTTGTCTTTTGATCATAACTAGAAAACCGTTCATCCGATCTTCTTCATTCCTTTGGCGGATCGATAAGTTATCCTAATAACTAAATATGTCCAGAAGGAACAAGCCATTCTAAATTGCGGGGGCGTGGCCAAAATTGAAAATAAACTTGATCTGCCTGCAGACATAAAAGCATATGTCCCATACATGTCACACCTCTATCTCTTACCATCTCTGAGATCTGTGCGTTCATACGGACAGACAGACGGACAGACGGACGGACAGACGGGCATGGCTATATCGACTCGGCTGTTGATGCTGATCAAGAATATATATACTTTATTGGGGTCGGAGATGCTTCCTTCTGCCTGTTACATAGTTTGCACAAACTTATAATACTCTATGTACCTTCGGTACAGAGTTTAAAAATTAAAAATTCAGCAGTTTGAAAAATTGTTCATCTTTGAACCACTGTAACATCCAAACTAATTGACTAAATTAAAAAACCAAAGTTTTTTGGGCTATCTGGGGTTCCCTTTATTGAATTAAAAAAAATTTGCTCAAAAAAATTGAACATCAAAAATTGAATTTTGCAACGCCAAATTCGTGAATCCGGCCACTGTGCGACGTCGAATTGTATGAATTTATGTATGCATGTAAATTAATCTAGTCCAGTAGTCGGGGGGCTGTTACTTCCCGCTGCCTCCGTCTGGATGTTAAATTCGTTGCGGCTTAGGTTCGCGCTCCGTAGCCGTCCTGTGTTCTCGATATGAGTCGAGCACTTCAACTCCAGGATCCCTCTTTAAGGATGTTAACTGGAACTGTTGATTAGGTTGGGAAGTGACTGCTTCCTATTACTGGCCTCGTGGTTCAGTAATAAAACAAAGTTAATTACGGCAAGTGCCGGAGCAAAGAATCTTTATTGTCGCGTTAGCAACTGATAATAAATCAAAACTGAACTTAAAACTTAAAGTCATAGCCGGCGAGCACACGCGCAAGAGTCAGGCGATCGCTGCTGGCCAATGGAGTTGGGCGCAGCCCGCTAAAGTGTCAATTGCTGCATCAGCATCCTGAAGCCAAACCTTAATTCTACACTATGGTGACACAAGATTATATTAGGGTGCAACAAGATAATGTGAACTATTATTAGGGTGTCTCAAGATTTCTTATTAACTAGTTAAGTGTTAACTTGCACAGAATGTTACCACAAGCAACTCCAGTCATTTTTCCAGCTTACCGCAAATTCTTTATTACACACAGGCTCAGGCTAACGTTTTTGATATCATATATCATATCATATCATATATAAAATATTCTAGACATATTGGTTTTTTGGCGCAGGTCTTCAAATAATAGGTAATGGGGCAGGATGATGAATCGCACGTTCGAATATACCAGTCTTGGTTTTCATGATAGCGACCTGCATCTTGCCGCCATCTTATCCAGAAATTGTTTCTACCACAACTCCGAGTAACCATATCTGTGGTAGCAGGGTATCTTCACGTATAACGACAAAGGTTCTTTTTATACCCTAGAAGCATAGAAGGAAGCATTTCCAGCCAAAAAAAGTATATATATTCTTGATCATGATCCGTCTGTACGTTTGTTTCTGTGCTATCTCCTCCGTCAGCTTTAATGCTATCGCCACCAAACTTTGCACGAAGTCTTCTGGTCCAAATACGCTGCACATATGTCGGAACCGGCTGAATCGGATAACTATAACATATAGCTACCATAGGAAGGATCGCTCGAAAAACTAGTTCTAGTGAGAATAACTTTTTTGTTTTTTATGCAAGCATCTCCAAACTCAGTATTTTCTAGTTTTTAATGCTTCTCCATAATTCTGCCAAATTTGGTCGAAATCCGACATCTATAAAGTATAGCGGTCATACAAAAGTAGAGTCAGAAAAGTAGTCTTATTGGGAAAAACTTGTTTGTTATCAGTGGACATATCCTTCAAATTAGTTAAAAAACGTGCTGCAAGGGTATACAATCTTCGGCCGAGCCGAAGCTAACTTTCCTCTATTTTTTTTTTTGAAAACCCGCTTTTTTATGGCTGAGACGAAATGCCAACGATTCACACTGGAAAGTTGGTTAAGTTGTCATCTGCTTTGGCAAAAGAGCTGCATTAGGTTACGATGCGAGAGCGGTTCCCACAAAAAAATTGGCCGTGAGTTTACACCGCTTCGACTTCCACAAGAACTGTCTGCAACTGGTCTTCCTTCAACAGCGCGTTTCCGACAGCCTTGATTAGAAGGTGTTTTTCCGACTTTACGGCCGGCTTCCACACGCCTCCACAATAAGGCGCGCGTTGTGGAATAAAGACGAATTCAAATTGGCGAGATGCACTGAAACCCATACGCGTCCTTGTTGGTCTCGAAATAATTAGCGATATCCTGAACGAATTTGAAGAGAGATGTCTAACTAGTTCCAGATGGACAGCCTTCGACGCCAAACAGGAGGACCCGTGGTATTGACCGAAGGAATAGTGCGTAAGGAACAATATCTGAGCATTCTGCAACAGAATCTAGGAGGAGTCATAGAAAATATGGGTCTTGCTGCTGAAATATGCATTTTTCAGCAATCAACGACCGGAAGCACACGTCACATTTAGTTAAAAATTGGATGTTTAAGCAAAAGTCATGAGACATGAAAAGTAAAAAGACATGAACTCAATTGAAAATCTATGGAGCCGTGTCAAATCGCAGCTTGCGAAATATGCAGTCCCTCCAAGTGGCATGATCCGGTACGCTATTCCTCCTAAAATGATGCGACGCTACACCCAAAGTATGCCAAATCGCATAGAGGAACTTAAGAACTCAAAAGGACTGTGGACCCATTATTAAAAATTTTTTAATAAAAATATTTATCTAAAAATAACCACAGTGCAAAACTGTAACACTTGACTTTTATTACACTTTGCCATTGCATGTCTCTTCCAGTGTATCAAATGACTTTAAATTTTTTAGAAATGAGAGCCAAATATTGCACTAACAAAACAAGACTAACAAGAAAATACAGATCGTTAAAGTGAGAATATTGAACTCGTGTTACAGTTTTGCTCGTCAGCGTAGGTTTATGAACTACACGTGTATTTAACACACGTGTATCCGAATACACGTATATCCGTGTTTCCAGTGCCAACGTGAATCACGTGTAACACGTGAAATAAGCCCGAGAGGGTCGAACAAGCGGGATGTGATTGAATGAATACACCCCTTTATCGGAGGGATATCCTGGCATAATTCTTGAGTATGAAATGTAAACCTGCTTTGGGCTCCTAGTAAATTTCATATCAGATGTATTCACGCCGTTATCAACTTCGCCTGTATCCAAAATAAGGAGAGTGGAACGTGTTCTTGGTACTCCTGGTCAGCTCAAACTGCCAGTGTCTCCGATCACCCTAATGGAGGTGAAAGAAAAGATCCAAGTGCTTAAGTCTAAAAAGACTCCTGGAGAAGATGGGATCGACTTTTTTTATTTTATATTAAGCAAGCGTTCGATTGAGTTTGGCACGATGGTTTGCTGTGCAAGGTAAAGAGTCTGCTCCCAACACAGCCCTTTGAGCTGGTGCGCAGCTTCCTTACCGACAGGACGTTTTCCATCGTTCTTGATGGAGCCGAATCGAGAACAAGACATATACTTGCAGGCGTGCCGCAGGGTAGCGTCCTTGGCCCCACGCTATACACTCTTTCAAACATGGACATGCCCTCAGGAAGTGACATTCCCAGGAATGACGCACAGGACCTCTTCCTTGCCACTTTCGCAGACGATACAGCCATTTTGGCCAGACATCCCTGTCTACAGCGCCACGGACATCCTTCAGCAATACATGTACCGTTTTTGTAGATGGGCAAGGCGCTGGAATATTGGAATAAATCGAGCGAAGTGTGCCAATGTCACCTTTACGTTAAGGAGAGACGACTGCTCCGGAGTTTACATGGATGATCATCTTCTAGGACACAGGTACCTGGGAGTGTACCTTGACAGGCGCTTGACATTTGGCTTGCATATAAGCCACCCAACAAAGTCGCTATATAGAAGAACTGCACAATTGAGATTAAGAACAAGGTACACACATATTCAAGGCAATTATTTCACCTACATCCCACCTAAACAAGATCCATGTTCTCCAAGCCAAATTACTGCGCAGACTATCGGGAGCGTACTGGTACATGTGCACGAGAAGGCTGTAGAAGGAACTTAATGTCCCTATGATAGGCGACGTTATTAACAAGCAAGCTGCAGACTACCTCGAGAGGCTCAGAGGACACCCAAATCGGCTAGCGAGGCGAATACTGTGGAGAAGGAGAATAAATGGCGTCAGAGCCGGAAGAAGACTTAAGAGAATATTCCCTTTGCAACTCCCAAGACGACGAATCTGATCCTGCCACTCAACTGTGTTTACACTCATTAACACTCCAGATACACAGTAACACCGATCCAAACATAAATTGTTAAGAGAATCTACGCTAATATCACTACATCGTGTGTTGCTACCAAAAATTAACAAAACAGATGTAAAATAAAAAAATAAATAACATAAAAACAAAAAAAAATAACTTGATCTCTGATGTCTACAATTTCAGTGGCTAAAATTTCTTGACCATGTTGGTTTTTCTAAGCAAGATTGACAGATAAAGCCTTCAAAGATTGTTGAGCTGCTTTTGGACTGGTTTGGAGCTGTATCGTTGAAGGAGAGTTTGATGGGGCTTCTAGCAAACCCTACAATGAGCAGATTTACAAGCTAATATACTACGCCCATCCGACTGTAATGTGGGCTGTCTCTACCTTCCTTCGGCTACTTATCAGCACTGCTTTCTGGCCGAGCCCCTTCAATAACAGCCATTCTTCGATCTCCTCTATTGACAGATTGCATAACGACGCTGCAAACTTATTTGAGACAAGCACCACTATGGACTCCATGGGGGTGAGCCAGTCTCAGTACAGCGTCGTACATGGCATTCCATAAGACTGGGTCAAGTACAGAGGCTTGCGGGACACCAGTTACTTAATACGACACCGTGCCAATGTTAATGCGTTGTTAGCGCATCAAGAATACAGCTCCTCTTTGCCTTGCGGTGTTCACAGCATTCCGTTTGTGTGGCGTGGCCACAAAACTACTCACTGCCTCCTCCCTTCTATCTAACTCCCTCTATCGCCTTCGATGCCGTGCCCACGACCATGTTGATGGCATCGATACGAGAGGTCACTAGCTGCAAACATGGCATAAGCTGTATAGACCTGAGAACACATCTGACTGAAGGGGCAGTGCAAGTCAGAGGGATCTATTGGTTCTTTGATATTTCGGGCAGCAAGTAAGATCTCCTCTGCTGACAACTTATCGATTGTCGTGATAGGCGTTGCCGCTACCATTTCTGCTCTTATGTGTGGAAACAGCTCCTCGACTATATGCTTAACGAGTAATGGGTCACTCGGCTCAGGCACTTGCTGCGCTTTTAGTTTTTTCACCACGATTTTATACTTCCCCCTAGGTCGTGTTCTACAGAGTCGCACAGCTCAAGGAACCAGTTCAGCTTGCTGTCTTTGATAGCAGCCTTGCATCGCCTGCATCTACCGAATGTTGTTTGGCATTCGCCAATGAGTATTGGTATTGCCTCTTTGAGCGGATATAAGCGCTTGGCCTCTGCGGTTTGGTTATTCCACATATACACGGGTTCGTGGTTTCTTCCAAGCGGTTGGAGAATTGCCATGCTGGCATTGCATGTCTTCTTCCGTTGATTCATGACGCTCCCTGCCATACATTTCGCGATCCCCCGATGCTGCAGTTTAGCTCACCAATGCTTCTGCACCATCTCGAGGACGCATTGACTCCACGCGTTTCATTTTCCAGCAAGATGCTAGACTAATGTACCTTCTCATTGCATTGCCTATAATAAAGCGAATGCGTATTCGTAGCTTAGTCTCCAGTTACCACGAACGTGAGGTCCACCACGCATCCAGTACCGCTTTGCCAGTAGACACTTTCCTGAAGTATGAAGCTTCGAGAAGCGCAGTTAGACTCCGGGAACTGAAACTTCTTAAAACATCTACTTCAGGCCACAGCAGTATCCTACATGAAGTAGGAATAAGTGCAGAGGCAAAGGGAAGTGACTACGTCATACCAGTTCAGAAATGGAACGACAACTTTGGAACACGGTTTCCGGAGAGAGACGAATGGAAGCAAGACACTACCATCAGGGAGAACGAGCTATCCATCTATAAAGACGGTTCAAAAACGGAAGAAGACACAGGAGCAGGCACCTTCTCCGAAGAACTTGCGACACAGCTCTCATTCCGTATACCAAACTGGTGTAGCGTTTTCCAGGCAGAGATTTAAGCTATCTGGCAGGCGGCTAAATTGATATACACCTTGGATGAAACTCCAAGGAACATTTCAATCTTGGTCGACAGCTAGGCGGCTATTAAGTCTCTGTCATCAAACGCCACAAAGAGCGTCCTAGTCGGCAGCAAGGCGACAGCACTAAACCAAATCCAACAGCATTCTATCACCCTCGACTGGGTACCTGGTCACGCAGGCATACCGGGCAACGAGGGAGCAGACTAGTGCGCTAGGAACGGCTCAATGCTGCCAGCGACGCAAAGCGGTAATGGACATTCAAAGACCCCTGCCGGACATCATGACGGAATTGAAGTGGAGGGCCAGAAATAGGGCAAAACGACAATGGGACCTCGCAGCCGGTTGTCACATCTCCCGATTACTCTGGCCAAGATACTCACCAAAAAGAACTTCCCAACTCCTACACTTTAGCAAGAACAGGATGAGAACTATGGCAGGAGTCATAACGGGGCACTGCACCATCGGTCAAATGGCCACCAGGATGCGCGTGCCCCACCATGACTTCTGCCGTAGCTGTGGGAACGAGGAGGAAATAGAAAGCATCCATCACCTTCTATGCGACTGCCCTGCAGGAAACGCACCCAGCATCTGGGCAAACCATTCTTTGAAGACCTGGGCAGTCTGGCAAATGTGCCCCTAGAAGACCTGGCTCTTTTTGTGGATTCCTCAAAATGGTTTAAAAAGAGAGTTTGCGCAGAATCTGACCGTCAATCCAAACTACCCCCTCCTCTTCCAAACCCCACCCCCTACTAGGCATCACAATGGGCCAAAAGGCCTCTGGGTGAACTCGGCCTCTGCCGAGCAGCCTATTTAACCTAACCTTACCTAACCGCTTTGCTGAAATAGCGCTAAGCGCTCTAGTTCATTAATCCAATTTATGCCTCTCGCGTTGGTGAACGTGCTGACACATTCCTCGCGTTTAAGTCCCCAGCGATAATCATCGAGCTTCTAACTCTTTTGGCTGCCACTCATGGGTCAAGAGAAGCAGAGAAGTCTGCCGTGCTCAGACTGGTTAAAAGCTATAAACCCACATGTCACCGAACTTTGCGCGGAAGAAGCCTCTACATTGGAGAGTTGGGCTGCAACTATACTGCATAGCAAAATAGCTGCTTTTCCTGTATTGTCCACCGCCCACTTGCTGCTGTTGCCCACTTTGTACAGTTCGCTGAGTATCGCAAGATCTGTGGGCCGCTCTCGCATTGTTTGTGACCGCAGATCATGCGTTGCGATACAGTGATTCAAGTTAAGTTGAATCAACTGCGTATTTGGACTGCATATGCGTTTCTTTGCGACGAGACTGCTTGCTAGGTGGTTCACATCCGAATGCCTTTGGTGCTACATATGTGGCATCTTTCAGAGCTCTGGCAGGCGGCGATTTTTATACTCTGTACCGTACGTACCGTAAGTTTGTGCAAAAGTATGTAACAGCCAGAAGGAAGCATCTCCGACCCCATAAAGTATATATTATATATTCTTGACCAGCATCAACAGCCGAGTCGATATAGCCTTGTCCTGTCCGTCTGTCTGTCCGTATGAACGCACAGATCTTAGAGATGGTAAGAGTAAGAGGTTTGACATGTATGGGACATATTCTTCTTATGTCTGCAGGCAGATCAAGTTTATTTTCAATTTTGGCCACGCCCCCGCAATTTAGAAAAAACGTCATATCTCCCTCAGTTTTAAAGATAGATGGTTCGTTCCTTCGAAACATAGTTAGTAATCAGGATAACTTATCGATCCGCCAAAAGAATATTGAAGTTGAGATGAAAGGTTGTCGAGCTATGATCAAAACACTGCACCGCTACTTTCAGCTGCTGCTGCAGCATCAAAATTTACGCTGAATATTTTATAGTCGGGCTTTCTTTCTTGTTAATTTTTATTTTATTTATTTATTTGGTTAACAATGATCTGCAAATTTAGAATAAACTTATATAAACAAAATGGAAAAGAAATTAGTTTACAGATTGGATGAATCACGGTGCTGATAAATTTCTTTTAAGATAACCATAAATGATTTTTTAAGTGAAAAAAAGAGGGAAGCGCTTCAGAATCAACCAATCCGAGAAGAAGCTTGTACACAGATGGGACTCCATTGCTTATCCTAAGGTGATATAAAGATTGAAGATCGATTTATTTAAGCCTCGATCGGTAAGACGGTAGAAGCCAGCTGGAGTCCCAATTCAGATTGCGGAGTGCAAAAATTAAAAATTGTTTCTGAACAGATTCGATAAGCGATTGCTTTTCTTTGTACTGTAGAACAGAACAGTATTCCAAAATAGGTCGTACTAAGGATATGTAGTCGAAAATATGGGGTAAGCTACGATAAAAATCATTTGACACTTAGAACGATTTAAGAGGAAAAGATTATTTAATCACCACTTTTGCAGTTCATTTAGGTCTAGCAGTAGGCGCGTGTGCAAGAACCACTCCGAGGATGGAAACCATATTTTAACGTTATCTGTATACATAAATACGGCTGAGTGCAATATGAATTGAGGAAGGTCGTTTACAAAACGAACAAACAGCAAAGGGCCTAGATGACTGCCCTGCGGGACACCAGAAGTTACATTCACCACTACATTTTCAGAGATGACGATAACATTTTTGAAAATGTGCTTCAGTGAGGAAGGCATATTAGTGGAGAAAAAGAGCATGATTAAGGGGTTACATGAATTTCGTCCGTGAAAAATCTACCGATTTTCAATAATTTTTTATAATATACAGGGTGGTCCATCGAGTGTTTGGAATTTGAACTATTCATAATTTGACTTTAAAAACGTCAAATGTCATTCTAAAAGCGACTAATATTTAGTAAAAGCTTTGACATTTACGAAATGGGTCGCCTTTCGCTTGAAGAAATTTAGGACATATTAAAAACATATTTCCAAAGTGGTCTTCGAATGCAAAATTTGACAAAAAAAAAATATTCCGAAAACTCAATTTGTGGATCAATTCGTGAATCGAGTTTGTGAAACTCGTCCGGTGCGCTCGACCGAAAACATTGCTGCGGTTGCTGAAAATGTGCGTGAACAACCATCGACGTCAACTCGCCATCGATCTCAACATTTGGACATTTCGCGCACTTCTTTCATGCGAATTTTTCATAAAGACCTTGCCATGATGCCATACAAAGTTCAATTGGTGCACTAGCTAAAGCCAATTGACCATCCGAATCGTCTTTTCGGATGAAGCACATTTCCACCTCGGTGGTTATGTTAATAAACAAATCTCATCTGGTGCACAGAAAATCCGCATATCGTCGTCGAGAAGCCAATGCACCCAACACGTGTCACAGTTTGGTGCGGACTCTGGTCTGGTGTTAAGTGATTGATTCTTCGAGGAAATTGAAGCGAAAGAATTGGACGATATTTGGTTTCAACAAAATTGATTTTCATAAATAAATGACTTGAACCAACCTTTTCAATAAATGTTCAACCTTTGAAAAATATCGAGCAGTTTTTATACTCTGTACCGAAGGTACATAGAGTATATTAAGTTTGTGCAAAAGTATGTAACAGCCAGAAGGAAGCAACTCCAACCCCATAAAGTATATATATTCTTGATCAGCATCAACAGCCGAGTCGATATAGCCATGGGCGTCTGTGCGTCTGACCGTCTGTCTTTCTGCATGAACGCACAGATCTATGGAAAATATGCTTCTTATGTCTGCAGGCAGATCAAGTTTATTTTCAATTTCGGCCACGCCCCCGCCAAAGAAATGGTAAAGATCGGATGAACGGTTGTCGAGTTATGATCAAAAGACTGTTCGCTGCCGCAGCGCAGTAGCACTGCTGCTTTCAGCTGCTACTGCAGCATCAAAATTTATGTTGAGCGTATTATTTCGTTGGTACAGAGTATGTTATAGTCGGGCTTGACCGACTTTCTTTCTTGTTTTTTATATATCAAATTGAATTTCAATTTTCAAATGGACCGCGCCCTGTATATATAGAAAAAAGAGATATGGACTTTTCCATATTGTGTAGTAAAAGGTGACCCTCGAAAGCATTTGAATTCCAAAAAACTTTGAAATTAATCGGAGTTTTATTTTAGGCGTAGGGGTTTACAACTCGTAATTCACCCCATTGATTTTGGGCAAATTTTGTATGCCAATATGACTATATCTTATATTTCCATAAGAACGATGGGTCGATAAATGAGTCTAAGTGAGAAAATCGTGGCCTCGGCTAATTAAACATTTGGAAAGTATTTTACATGCTTGAAATCAATAACCCCGTACACTTGGATTATTGTATCAAACCTATTTGTAATATCAATAAAAAAATTATACTAATACAATTTTTTTTATTCATTTTCTACTAGGTTAATGCGAGAGGAAGAATCATTGGATAACATTAAGCAATATTATGTCAAATGCAACAATGAAGAGGGGAAATATAATGCCATTCAAAATATTTATGGATGCATCAGTATTGGCCAAGCCATAATTTTTTGTCATGTAAGTATATAGTACATATACTGCACCAAAGGGTATGCAAAAAGTATATTTAACGGAATGGAAACACATTACTTACATAATGCTTAAGGTCTATTAAAAAAATAATACTTTTCTAAATCAGGTGGCTACGCACATTCGATTACTACCCTGTAACCACTTAATCTGTGTGAAAAGGGTAACACGAAGATGTGAAAATCTATGTCATAGGCAGAAGGAAGCATATCCCATTCCATAAACTATATATATTCTTAATCAGCATTAACAGCCGAGTCGACTAGCCCTATTCGTCTGTCTGTCTGTCCGAACACCTAGATCTCAGAGACTAGAAAAGCTAAAGCACCCAAATTTTAAATGTGGACTAGTGATGTCTGCAAGCAGATCAAGTTTGTTTCAAATTTTGGCCCCCTCCCGCTCACATCTAGCTCATATTTTGAAGTGTTGTGTATGTGCGCATTATCTTCAACCTCACAAGTTTAAATTTAAATAGGAGAATTAGTGACAGAGCTATAAAGGTTATAAAAAACGTTGCGTGCTTCTCAGAGCAGTATGTATGCGCTGCTTGCTAACAATATGGTGATATGATTACATTAATGTTAGTGCTCTGTTAAATAACATAAAGGAAGGCCATTAAACATGAATACCCCTGGATAACTGACATCGAAGTCGGGCTGGGCCGACTACCTTACGCGCTCGTTTTATGTGTAGAAGTAGAAACCTTCAAGCTTCAAAACCTAACTTCTATTGCTTATATACTTTATAGTCTTTCGATTTTGACCAAACTTGCTTAAATAAAGCAAGCATTGAAAATTTACATAATCTGATAGCGATTCCATCCAAAACAAAAAAGTTTTTCTCACTAAAACTTTTTTTTCGAATGATCGTTTCTTTGGCAGCGGCCGGTCCCGACAAATGAGTAGCGTATTTGTATCGGGTGCATGTAATAGCGCCCGTTGATATAGCGCACACTGGTGTTATGTCGCTCTGGAAGTAACATTACGCCTGCGGGCTTATGTCAGTTTTGATTGTGTCATAAAGCCCGCTTTCAGTGCGACATAGCTTCCGCGGGAAACACCCGAATTTTAGACTTGCATTTTAAGTAAGAAATATTATTTACCGTAAATAGTTGGTGGTTTGTTTGTATTACAAATCGTGTAGGATGGTTACCACTACTCCAAACTTTCTGATCAAATATATATGTATGTGAATAATTGAATTATTATGATGTTGACCCCAAATTTGGTTCATATGCATATTTTGGGCCCCAATGACGACTTGGAAAGACTTACTCATTTTTGACCAATATTTTATATATATAGCTGCCATATAAACGATCTGACCGATTTGCTCCAACTTTGCTGTTTTCGTCGCTATCCAACTGAAATTCAGTTTGTACTCGTATTTTAAGCTCCTAGCTCGACTCACAAAATCTCTAATTCAAATAGCTGCTATATAACCGATCTGGCCGATTTGCAATGTATATTTTGTTGTTCCATTAATTTTAATTTAAATTTTCTACTAAGCATAAATTATTAAGATAATTAAGATGGTTTCTGGCAGCAGCAGCGGGTGGACGTGTGTGTATCGAGCTCCGGTTAATTTAATAATTTTGAGACACCTGTAGGCGAACAAGCAGTCAACTGTTGATCAAACACTCCGCGGGGTGCTCACCTGCACATTCGCATTATCGGCGAGGTGCTTCGGGCGTTTTGTGGCATTTATTTTGCACAATTATTCCTGGGAAAAACTCAAACAAGGCGAAAGGAGTGGAAAGCGGTGAAAACGAAGAAAGCAACCGGCTGAGTGAAAACAGCGTGACAAAAAAAAAATCCAGGAACTGGAGTCACCCGTCCGCCAGACACATCAAGGAGGGGACACTGCAGCACATCGACGGAGCCCAATCGTAAACACCGACGGAGCAGCTAATCGCCAACTTATTGTTAATTTGGAATTTTACGCAATTACTCTGCCAACAATAACAATTCACCGGTAAGCAGCAACCACTCAAGCTTATATTGGGGAATCAAACACTTGCCATCACAGCTGATCGGTACTAACAAAGTGTTGGTAAACGCAAAAAGAGCAGCACAGTGCTTTAGCAAAGTTATAAGCAAAGTCTAATGCGTACACCCCCAGTTTTGCCGCCGCAGAATATGAGTACACCGTCTCAGACCTCGAAAAGGGGGCGGTTGGAATGTTCGCCAGGCGAGCCCACAATGACTGATTTAATGGCGGTATTGAAAAATGTAGCTACAAAGGATCACGTAGCAGAGATAAGAGAGCAGTTTAGGGCAGTCTCAGTACAAATTCAAATGTTAAAGGATGAAAATAATGCTTTAAGATCAAAAATCGAACAGTACAAAACTACTGCCGCATCCGATCATAAAGAACTAACTCGGATCATTGAGCAAAAAAAGAGGAAGAACTTGGTATTTAGAGGAATTGTAACGGAGGGGTCGCCAAAAGAGGAGATAAAACGAATTTGCCGAGAGAAACTTAAGCTAAATAGTTTACAAATAAAGGAGGCTCGCGTTCTATATAAGCGTGAAAGTTAAATAGGACTTGTCGTAGAATTGGACTCAGACGAGTCCGCCAACGTGGTGATTAAGAACGCAAACAATTTGAACGGAACGACCATCTATGTGGAAAAGGACCTCAGCGATGACAGGCAGAATCAAAATAGAGCACTTCTTAATCTTAAGAAGCTAATACTGGCCAGAGATGACAGACAAAGAATTTCGGTCAGAAATGATAGCATTCGCATAGGATCAAATTGGTTGAGGTTCAATTTCAACTATGAGATCGGAAATGGAGACCAAAAGGCAGCTCTTGTATTGGCAGAAACTTATGGAGAGAAAATGGATGGCATACCACTAGATTTTAAGTCCCTTCTCGAAAATAGCCTTTAAAAAAAACTAAGCAAAAACCTTGTAATCACCAGATCTTACATGTATTAGGATATAATGTGCACAGTTTATCAAATAAGATTTTACATCAACAATTTTTCACCTATATTATGCAAGGCGACGTTTTTGTCCTAACGGAAACCCATGTGGAAGCAGCGCAGATAAGCAACTATGACTCCCTGTTTAAACCCTTAATAACATATTGGCAACCGGCAAGCAGATGTAGTCGTTTCGGTCGAGCGATCGGCGGCACAGTCTTGGGCGTAAGCCGAAAGATGGCGGAGAAAAACATAGCACACAGGCACAAATCGGTTTCTGGAATTCAGAAGTTAGTGATCCAAACTCAACACAGCACTTACTCAATAATACCTTCATACCTCAGAGCGGCAACTTGGGCTTCAGATCTCGAACAGATTAAGGAATTATTCGAAAGTAACATTGAGAATGCAATCGTGATTGGTGACATCAATTCGCGTATAGAGTGTGAGCAACAATGTTTGGATGAGGTCACGTTAGAAGCGTTCACAAATGGAGCGGATAGTAGACACTCAAAAGACGTAATAATAAACGCAAACGGAAGGAAATTCTTGGAATTTGCAGAGAACAGAGGACTGACCATTCTAAATGGCAGAACAATGGGAGACATGGATGGAAACTTCACGTTTATTAACAAGAACGGCAGCTCAGTTATCGATCTATGTGCGGTTGATAGCGCGATTTTGGAAAGGGTAATGAGTTTCGAGCTGGAGAGCAAAATCTGGTCCGACCACATGCCTATCGTATTGAAAGTAGCAATCTTGGGATCTACAACACCGGAGAAGAAACTCAAATTGCTGCCGAAATTATCCTGGAACAATCAAAATAAGAACGAGTACAGGAAAAAAGTTCAGAAACACGTTGGAGACTTGAAAATGGAAAAGCTGGACTTAACTATAGAGGACATCACAACGGCAATCAAAAAAGGAGCACACAACAATTGGAAATGTCATGGAGCCAGGAGAAGACAGAGTCACGTACGAGTTTTTCAAAAAGCCCCCAATGAGATGCTGGAACAATTGGTGATTATATACAACAGAGAATTCAATAACGACTGGCTTGAAAAAAGTTTTATTAATAGTATAATCTTTCCGATTTATAAAAAGGGAGATATGAATGATCCAGTAAACTACCGTGGTATTTCTTTTATGAACGGCGCAGCGAAACTTCTAATGAATACACTTACGACCAGGCTAACAATGTGGGTGGAGAAGCACAATAAACTAAACGAGTTTTAAGCTGGCTTTCGACGCGGATACTCAACGGTTGACAACATTTCCAACCTGGCCTCCATTGTACGAATCAAGTTTGCGGAATAGAAAAAAGTCTATGCTTATCTTGTTCTTATTTCAAGGCTGCTTTTGACCGAGTACCCCGTCAACTCCTAATATACAAACTGCAACGACAAGGTGTATCCACTAAGATGATAGGGTTTGTAGAAAAAATATATTCGCAAACGAACTGCTCAGTCTGGACAGGAGACGAACTCTCGGAGCAGTTCCAAACAATGAACGGGGTAAAACAAGGATGCCTTATGCCACCATTGCTTTTTGCTTTGTACCTGGACGATCTTCACGAGCACATAGGAGGTGGTCTTTACCTTGAGAACACCAACATACGGCTTATATTGTATGCAGACGATGTTGTTATTGTAGCGGACAATCCCTCAACACTTCAGCAAATGATTGGAAAACTGGAGATATACTGCACATTGTGGGGCATGGAGGTGAACAAAATGAAGTCCGAAGTTATGGTGTTCCGAAAAGGAGAAAGGTTGTCAGCATTGGAGAACTGGACATTTCAGACAGAACAGGTAAAGGTTGTACAGGAGTACAAATACCTTGGAGTTGTCTTAACGCCAACAATGAGTTTCAAAAAACATGTAGCAGCAAGAACGAGAGAAGCGAAGGCGAGTATAAACTCAGTGTGGGCCAATTTTCTAAGCCTAGCTGCAAAATGAAAAATATTCAACGCTATTAGCAGAACGGTGCAGTGCTACGGAGCTCAAATATGGGGAGGAGAAATAAGCGACGAGGCAGATCAATTGCAACGATACTTTATTAAGAGGATACTTAAGCTGCCAGAATGTACGCCGAATTATTTTTTAGCAATTGAGGCGGGACTAGAAGATGGACACATTCATAGCTTAACTCTTCACCTCAAATATTTGGCACGAGTGTTATATGAGTATAAAGAATATAGACTCCCGCATATCTTAGCTAAGCAAATGATGAGCAAAAACTTGGGATGGTACACTACATTTCTGGCCATGTGTGAGCAAACTGGAGTTACTCTAGATAGCAATGTATCGCATGATGGGTGGATCGAAGGCAACATAAAGCTTCTTACTGCACTGAAAGAGGAGAGTCGCAGGCAACATATACTTAAGGCACAGTGAGAATTTTTAAAGACTTAAACTATGAGTTAGGATAAACATACTGCAACGAGCTCTTCCGACAAAGTGACATAACCTGGGTAATGAAGGGGAGAGGGGATCTGTTATGGTTGAACAGCTGTCCAAGAAGGATTGTAAATCGTGGCATATGCTCACTATGTAACAGCAAGGAATTAGAAGACATGCAGCATTTCGTAGGCCGATGCCCTGTTCTAAGGGAATTTCGTCAGCGGTGGTTTAAGAAAGGCACACTAACAGCAGAGGAGGTACTCATGGCGTTAAATGGAGAAATGGGATGGAAGAACCTGGCTAGTTTTACAGAGATGGCTATAATGTATAGGAAGAATATTATTCATGAAGATTTCTAATTAAGAATGTTAGAATTATAATTTAAAAAACTTAATAGAAGGAAACGTTGTTAAAAGAACAGAAGCAAGGCTGACGGTTTATAACCAAGCTTTATAAATGATTAAATATGTAAATGTAAATAATCTGTAGTTACAAGCAGTGTTTGAATTGCTTCCTACACAGCAGCAATAGCAATGAAAAAATGCTCTGCTCCTGCTTCTGCTCCGAATATGAAAAGAGCAGAGCAGTAGCATAAGCACAAAATTTCATCTGGAGCACTATAGCTTTGCTCCGAGCTGTCAATTTTTTCAGAGCTATAGAAATAGCATAAAAAAAACTACTATCAAAATACTATCTGGAGTTATAGCAATAGCAAAAAATATCGGAGCAATCGGAGCAAAGCAGGCATAGATTTTCTATTCTTGCTATAGAAGTAATTATTGATTTTAGAGCCGCTCAGTCTGTTCCCAATAGTGCTACATATAGCTGCTCTCGTAGTTGTCTCAAATTGATTCCTACAATCAGCGATAAAAAGGCACAAAACAGGAATGGCAAATTCTTCTTAGCTCCTAATAACCACGCCATCTCCTCATACTTGTACTTTTGCTACCATTATCATCAAATCAAACTAAATTGAGACCGTGAATTCTTCAGTACCATCGCAGGTCAATTTAAGACCTGTGATTCCCCATGATGTACTAATGAGACTATAATAATGAGAATTGAGCCACTTTGTTAAAAGCTGTATAGAATTTTAAGCAAACTGTTTGGTAGAACTACTTGGAGCAGCTACAGCAGCTATGAGAAGCAGATTTGGGAGCAGCTCAAGGAGCAAAAGCTATAGCTATATGACATGTTGAAAATCTATGCGTGCTTTGCTCCAATTGATCCGATTGCTCCGAATTTTTTTGCTATGGCTATAACTCCAGATAGTATTTTGATAGTAGTTTTTTTTATGCTATTTCTATAGCGTTGATAAAATTGTCAGAACGGAGCAAAGCAATAGTGCTCCAGATGAAATTTTGTGCTTATGCTACTGCTCTGCTCCTATCACATTCAGAGCAGAAGCAGGAGCAAAAATAAAAAACTACGAAATAGCTTAGCATTTTCAAACACTGGTTACAAGCAATGTAAATGTATTTTATACAGGGTGCGCCATATAAAGTGTCGGTACAAACAAACAAACAACCGATTGCTATATGTTGATCTTGTTCCTTTAATTTGGTCCTGTACAATTTATTTCGACTACTTTTTGAACACAACATCAATCAAGTGGCCGCCTTTATTGGCCACATCAAAATGTGCCCTTTTTGCGGCATTTTCCATCACTTTTTCGAGCGTCTCAGTCGATAAAGTGGCGATTTCGGCACGAATGTTGGCATTAAGCTTATCAATGGTCTGTGGATCGCTGGCGTAAACCTTGCTTTTTAAATAGCCCCACAAAAAGAAGTCTGGGGCGGTCAAATCTGGAGATCTGGGTGGCCAGTCAATATCGCCTCTTTTTGATACCGGCCCAAACAGTCACTTTTTGGTCGTGTAAAGGTATTTCATGGATGCGGTGTGGATTTTCCGTGCCCCATATGCGACAATTTTGCTTATTAACACCACCAGAAAGCGTGAAATGGGCCTCATCGGTCATCAAAATTTATTGAGTTGAGTTAGCACAATTGAACGATTATTTTCGATGAACAGCATCACTATTTCGGCACGTTGTTTTGGTGTGAAGCGTTCCATGGTCAAAATTGTACTAGATTGATGTTTCCAAAACATGTCTAACAAAAGCAATCGGTTGATAAATGTCAAAGTTATTCAGTGTTGCCATACCGACACTTTAGATGGCGCTCCCTGTACTATGGATGACCAATGATGAAAAGTCTTTCCACAGCAGCTGATGATGGCAGCGGACAATTGAATTTCAGATCAATTTCATAATTTCAATATTACCAGTCTGAAATAAATAAGTAAAGAGTTTCGCCTATTAAGGGATTTGATCCCACTCCTTTCAGTGCGTGAGCTGACGACAATTCCATTGGGCCATCATCTTTCTTGTTCACCTTTGAACAAAATGTGAAATAAATGGTACTAGGCCTTGAGAAGCTTTTTGAGGATAGATTTGTAAACGAAAAAAAAATCGTTTCTTCTCGCTTGCACCAAAGATTATATGAGAAAATTAAAACTCATATTATTCTTCTTCTTTTGCTTGATGTAAACATCACAACGGTCTCCGCCACTCGCCTTTGTTTTGAGCGAGCTGCCATTAGAAGGTTACACCAAGCTTGGATATATCTTTCTTCACCTGGTCTCTCCATCTCAGGTTTCTTCTTCCCTAAGTCTTCGCACTCTGTTTGTACACTCGTTTTCCTGGAGCATTATCTATCCAGCTATCCCGCGCAGCCGCTGTTCTTATATGCGCTTGGCTAGATTTGTGTTCCCAATTTTAATTTTTCGAGAAAGGGCTCTGCACTTGAACTCCCAACTGAGCCCGTACTAACATCGGTTTGCAAGAATAATACTTCTTCGGACTTCCAGACTGATGTAGTTGTCTCTGGTTATCATCGTTCCGAGATAGACAAAATAGTTAACAACCTTGAAGTTGAAGTCTCCCTTTGCAACTTGGTTAAAATTAACTTGGCCATGCGCCCCTTTAAGATTCATTATATAGTTTTTAAATGGACTTTACTGTCAAATTAAATTTGTAATTTGCTTTGTATATGAAAGGATTTAAAGTGTAGATTTAAATCTTTTTTGATTAAATCCATACAAGATTTAAATCTTATACAAGATTTAAATCTTTATGGATTTAAACCATTTTGTGTTTTACATCAGAAATAAAAAAAGATTTAAATCTTTTAGATTTAAATCAAAATATAATTCAATTTGATTGCTCCAAAAGATTTATAAATCACCATAGATCAATCATCAATGATTTCAAAAAGATTTAAATCTCAATGATTCAAAACAAATTAAATGCAATCGTTTTTTTTAGTTTCAATCAGGTTGTGATTGATTTGTGAATCAATCTTGAAATGATTGATTCCTTTACAGCTCTGCCTTTTTGGTAGATGATCAGAGTAGATCGTTTCCATTATCTTAACGTCTTGAGCAAAGTCAACCCATGCACCTCTTACAAAGCTGAAATCAATTGTAGATTGAACTGTTCCTCGCATAAACGTGTAGTCGCCGAGCGGATCACTATTGGTTCTTCCGTTTAAAATAGTGAAACCAAATGATTCCATCATATCGCCAAACCGTCTTCCTTTTGCATCCACTGTTTCATCCCTGGCATTCCTTTGTTCTTTTATCAGAGTCAGCTGAGTTGTGAGGAATGTCCGTAGAGGTTTATACTGCCTATTCTAGCATTACAGTCGCCAATAATCATGGGGTTATGATCACAGCCTTCATCGTTAAGGTGATTAAGTAAAGCATCAAAGTCCGTCTCCCACTTGGTGCAATTAATGTACACTGGCAAAATGTATATAGATTCAATCCCTGCTACATCAATTTTTATAAGCGTGAAAGTCTCTTGCTCGACGAGACAGGCTATTTTGGCCTCATACAATGTCCACTGTATTCCATATAACATTCCACCACTAGCTCTTCCTCTGGTGTTAACTCGAACAGCTGAAATCCATTTCAATATAAAGTTTTTCAGTTTCAATTCGACATGGACAGATTCCGTTTCAAGAAATGCTTCCGATAGTGCGAAGATGTCAAAGGATGAGATGCATTTAAAAAAGTCATTGTGAATCAATTTTTTGGACAGGCCTGCCACATTGTACGACTAATTTCAACTCCAATACTCCGGCGCCGCTGTTGACTTCAGTATTATCTTATTTATAGACCCTACCTTGCAAACTCTATCTTTCTTGGGGGTTGTTTTACATATAATGCTTTTTATACCCGTTACTCGTAGAGTAAAAAGGGTATACTAAAGTCGTGCAAATGTATGTAACAGGCAGAAGGAAGCATCTCCGATATCATAAAGTATATATATTCTTGATCAGCATCAACAGCCGAGTCGATATAGCCATGTCCGTCTGTCCGTCCGTCCGTCCGTCCGTCCGTCCGTCCGTCCGTCCGTCTGTATGAACACCTAGATCTCAGAGACTAGAAGAGCTAGAGCAACCAAATTGTATACGTAAGCTAGTATTGTCTGTAGGCAGATCAAGTTTGTTTCAAATTAAATATTAAAAATAAAATAAATTGAATAACTCCCACATTTTTTAAGATATCGAGCTCAGATTTTGCAGTGTAGTCTTTGTGGCCAACATCTACAATCTCACAAATTTTCAAAAGGATCGGATAAATGGCCGAGTTAAAAAAATGTTGCATACTTATTCGAGCTGAGCTGAGTAACGGGTATTTCGAAGTCGGGCAGGGCCGACTTTAACTTACGCTCTCGTTTTGTTTTGTTTTCTTATCTTTCTGACATTGGACTGCTTTATTTTTATTAGTTTTTTTATTCTAAATTATTTAATTAGCTAGCATACGACAGGTCTATTTGGCCAAGTTTGCTCCCATACATCTGCCTAATCAAGGTTTCTGACGGTTTTTCATTGCATAAAAGTTGTTGGTCATTGTTGAAAGAGATCCAGTTTCCAGCTATATTTAGGTTTCCATTTATAACCCTGATATTAATACAGTCATCCAATGGATGAAGGCGGCGTTTTAATGTGAGAAAGATAGCTTTAAATTTTTGTTTTTTCGCGCTTAGATCCCTTTCTATGTAGACACGTGATCCTTCTAATTTTCTTACGTTCCTAATTACGTTGTCAGCCATTTCCTGTGTTTCCATCTCCGTCACTATTCCCATTTTTCCATTTCGGTCAAAAAGCCTCCGAGCTCCGCTCACATTTACGTTGACGCACAGTTTCGTTGAGCATAACTTTTTCATAGCCTCTTTTGCATTATTCTCCGAGTCCATTCCTCTAACAATAACATTTTTAGAGCTTTACATGACTTGAGCTCAGTGGGGCCCCCACTTTTTGCTTTACGCAAGCAGCAATAAGCTCGGAAAACTAGAAAGTGCTTTTGAACAGCCGTAGCTTTTTCGAGGTTCAAAATCCAAATTTCCTGGCCGGCTTTTGGAGTCTCAGAGGTTTTTTTGATCCTAGCTTTGTTTACGTTTTGCTTACTCAGATGCTTATCAGACGAAAACAGGTTAATTCGAGCAAACCTTCAGCAGCAACAGGTGCAGCAAACTCTCCTCTCTGAATTAGTAAACAGCTGGACAGATTAGCGGTGGGTAAAGCACTGTTTTAGAATTTAATTTTTCGGACAATCGACTTTACGCTTGTACTTAGCAATAGGGTGAATCGTGATTCAGGAGTAAGGAGTATATAAGTAGTTAGTAAGTATTTACTATGTTATACCTATCTGGCAACGTGCGATGTTAAGCTGACTAGCTGGCAGCGGCACGGTTTTATGATTGTAAATGTAGCCTTAAGCATGTATGTATGTCACCTTCCCTTTCCTTTTGAGCAGTGAGCTAGGCAGGTGGCTTTCTTTTTGCTCTCTGTGGAAAAAAAAACCAAAGCGAATTATATCGAGACTACAATAAAAAATAGAGGAAAGTTAACTTCGGCTCGGCCTAAGATTGTATACCCTTGCAGCACGTTTTCTAACGAATTTGAAGGACATATCCTCTGAAACCAATAAGACTACTTTGCTGACTCTACTTTTGTATGACAGCTATACTATTTAGATGTGTCCGATTTCTACCAAATTTGGCAGAATTATGGAGAAGCATTAAAAACTAGTAAATACGGAGTTTGGAGACGATTGCATTAAAAACATAAAAGTTTTCCTCTCTAGAATTAGTTTTTCGTTCCTATGGCAGCTATATGTTATAGTCATCCGATCCGGCCGGTTCCGACAAATATGCAGCGTATCTGGACCAGAAGACTTCGTGCAAAGTTTGGTGGCGATAGCTTTAAAAATGACGGAGGAGATACCATAGAAACAGACGGACAGACGGTCAGACAGACAGACGAACAGACGGACATGGCTATATCGACTCAGCTCGTCATGCTGATCAAGAATACATATATTTTATGTGGTCGGAAATGCTTCCTTCTATGCGTTACAAACATCTGGACAATTTCAATATACCCTCTGCAAGGGTATAAAAAGTGTTCTTAATAATTGGGCCATACCCTTTAGTCTCTGACAGGCTGGTTAGACCCGCAGCGAAAATAGAAGACGACGGCGCGTCGGCAGCTTGCAAAAAAAAAAATGGCAATGATGTAAAAGAAACTCTTGACAGGCTGGCAAATTCAAGTTTTTCTCACTAAAACTAGTTTTTCGACCGATTGTTCCTATGGGAGCTATGAGATATAGTCATCCGATCCGGTCGGTTCCGACACGTGCAGCAAAAAGAAGACTCTGTGCAAAATTTGAGCTAGATAGCTTCAAAACTGAGAGACTAGTTTTGCGTAGAAATAGACAGATAGACGGACGGACAAAGCTCAATCAACTCAGCTCGTCTCCCTGATCAAGAATATATATAGGTTATTGGGTCGGAAATGAACATTTCTTTAAGATAGATGGTTCGTACCTTCTAGACATATTAAGTAATCAACATCCGGCCAAAGGAATGATGAAGATCAGATAAACGGTTGTTTTTTGGGACAAAAGGGAGCAAGTTGGAGCTGTGCTAAAAACGTTCAGCTAGGCAGTGACAGCCCAGAGAAGAGTTCGCCAAGTACTGTGATGAGACAGCAGCAAACATTAAACACGCCAGAAAAATCTGAGCTAAAGGGCACTGTGGGATTCTAAAAACCAGTTCCTTTAACAGAAGATGACGCCTCAGATTTAGCTGAACAATTTTTTGGCCAAAAGTAAGTTCAACTGCATTAGAGCAATGTGCATTCAGAAGAACTGCGATACATACCCTAGCTTTGAGAAAATACCCCAGGCCAAATCAAAATGCAGATCACAAGGGAAAATGCAGTTCTTCCTGTTGAATGCCTTCGAAAAAACGCATCTAAATATTACAAACTAGATCGGAAATCACATGCCAGTCAAATAGTAGTTTATAACACAGTTCGACAAAATCAAACTTTTGTAAAAAAATCCGTATGAGAGCCTTAAATTCTGATAGAAGGCGCTTCTGTAAGCATCGCCTCATACCCAGTTTCTCAACTGTACCCTTGGTTCGCGTTCTATGGGTACTTTTGTACTAGCAACACACAGCGACAACAATTTTAACTTAGCAGTTAATGGTACAGGAGTAAAAATCTACAAAATTCAGCAAACACAGACAGGGTCATTGGGAACGTAATATCAAAAAATCGCGTTATTCGTACAATTGGCTAAGATACCTCCAGAAGGGGTCAAACCTAAATTCTTTCATATCTTTAAAAGCGCACGGCAGTGTTTTCTTAAACATTAAATGTATGACAGCACAATGGGCTATTTCGTGGGCCTAAGAGATTTTACTCCTCAGACAAAAAACTCCATCTCGGGGTTTTTTGGCCGACGAGAACCATCTTTTAGGAACGTGCACTAGCCCATTGTGCCATCATAAATTTAGTTTTTAATAAAAATCTACCGTGCGTTTTTAAAGATATTCAAGAACTTGTGTTTGACACATTCTGGAGATACCTTAACGAATTGTACGAAAAACGCGATTTTTTGATATTACGTTCCTAGTGTCCTCCGTCTGTGTTGGCTGAATTTTGTAGATTTTTGGTCTGAACCATTAATAACTAAGTTAAAATTGTTGTCACTTTGTGTTGCTACTACAAAAGTACCCAAAAAACGCGAACATAGGGTACAGATGATAAACTGGGTATGAGGCGATGCTTACAGAAGCGCCTTCTATCAGAATTTATGAGTCTCATCTCGATTTTTTTTTTATTTTCGTACTATGTTATGAATACAGCTTATAATTGAAATAAAACAAAAATTGAGGTAAGTTAACTTCGGCAGTGCCGAAGTTTGTGTTCCCTTGTACAAGGTTTTCATTCTAATTTGAACGTCATTTTCACTGAAAACCAACATGTTTTTCTCACCAAGACTGCTTTTCTGACTCTACTTCTGTATGACAGCTATACAATGTAGATTTCGATTTACACCAAACTTAGTGGAATCATGGGAAAGCACAGCAAACTAAAAAATACAAAGTTTGGAGGAGTTTTCTATGAAAACAAAAAAGTTTTTCTCACTAAAACTAGTTTCCCGACTGATCATTCCTATGGCAGCTATAACCCATAGTCATTCGATTTAGACAAAACTTTGAAGAATTGTGTGAAAGCTTATAACATCAAAATATGGCAATTTTAAAGAGGTTACATTGAAAACAAAAAAGTTTTTCTTGCTAAGACTATTTTTCTAACCTTACTTTTCTATGGCAGCTATACTATATAGATGTCCGATTTCGATCAAACTTGGCAGAATCGTTGAGAAGCAAAGAAAACTAGTAAGTACAGAGTTTGGAGACGTTTGCATTGAAAACAAACAAGTTTTTCTCACTAGCACTAGTTTTTCGACCGATCGTTCCTATGGCAGATATATGTTAGTCATCCGATCCGGCCGGTTTCCACAAATGTGCAGCTTATTTGTACCAGAAGACTTCGTGCAAAGTTTGGGCGCGATAGCGATAGACATGGCTATATCGACTCAGCGAGTCATGCTGATCAACAATACATATACGTTGTGTGGTCGGAAATCCTTTCTTCTATGCGTTACAAACATCTGGACAATTTCAATATATCCTCTGCAAGGGTATAATAATTATCCATTATATTTAAATTTTATTTCAAACACTGTTGTGAAACTTGCCTCCTGGCAGTTTCAATGATGAACAAAATACTGTTTGGGGGACCTTTCCGTTAATTTCAACTATTAGCCAAGACAATGTAACTAATTACATCTTCATTCATTTTCACTTTGATTTACATGTGCAAATTATATTAATTTCACAATTAGACAAAATAGAAAAAGTGCAAAACGATCATAAGTATGCTCGCGACCAGCACGCAACTGCACTCGATGACTCTCTGCTCTTCTGCGACCAGACTTTGATGGGAGTGAGTGCTTTTGAATTCGCTGTATTATGTTGATCTTCTTAAACTTTGAAAACCGTACATGCCGCCCCCAATATTGGAACCAGTATTCAAATCACGGGCATGACTATATCGACTCAGCTCGTCATGCTGATCAAGAATACATATACTTTATGTGGTCGGAGATGCTTCCTTCTATGCGTTACAAACATCTGGACAATTTCAATATACCCTCTGCAAGGGTTTAAAAAGATGGTGCCCGATTTGTTTTCATTTGGACACTGGCGTAGTAGTAGTTGTGTGCTTCTTTATTTAAATTTATACATGGATACATAGATGATACTTCAGATTCTAAATTTATATCTAAACAAAAAGTTTTTTTTTCCGTATTTATAATATGTATATGTTTATTGGAATAAACCTAAACATCCTACTTAGAAATGGAAGTTGAAAGACATGTTGTTTCTTTGTCACACTACTTCCTTTAATTTTTGTATGAAACTTCTCGATACTTCGCAAGTCACTAGAGGCCCTAAGGTTGATAAATGAGTTCTGCCGGTGGATGTTAGTGCTAGGATGTTAGTCGGACAGAATATATTTAAAGACAGCGTTAAAATGCTTATTTTTGAAATGCAAATCATTATCATCATCAAATTTCTAGTCATTTTCCTGATGGTGAACTTTACGCAGTCGTTGAAATGCTTGTCATGTTAAAAATAACAAGTCAATTGGATAAAATTTAATACAAATTTTTCTGGCAATTTGTACCTTTTTTTGGATCCAGTTGTATAGTATACCGACTATACAATTGGATCCGTTAGATACTCGAAAATTCTCTCACCGGTATGATTTATAAATATATGTATGTACGAATATAGATAATAGAGGTTTTTGAGATGTACAAATGTAAATGAACAAACAATGAATGTACATTTTATATATATACATATATATAAATATAAAACTGGTTTTACTTTCATTCTACCAACTAATTGTAGAGTGCACATGTACTTATATTTTAAAATGCAAACATTTTAAGGTTTTTCCTACGTAAAAGGTTGCAAGTGTACTTCGATCTATGTTACGTTTTTGCAAGGTTAAGCAAGTATGTACAATGTACATACGCAATCATATGTATATGAATATTGGAGGCATGCACAATGGAAGCATAATCTTTTTTTATATACTTATTAATGTAAATAACCGAAGTGTGTCAAATATAAGATGAGATAGAAACCAGCATAAATTACCAAGCCGCGATAAGCTGTTTGCAATTGGTAAAAAGTACATACACAAATAATTCGTTTTACGTAAATTAATATTCGGTTTCCTCTACCGCTCCGCAATAAGTACAACCATCAACTGAATTTATTTCCGAGATTTAATTAAAGGCTGGGGCTCGCTGGAAGTTGTTTTGAAACCTGTTGAGCTTTAAAGCTGAACAGTTCTAGAGACAAAAGCTTACTCACTTCAAGTCGGAATTTGTTTGAGATGATTTTCTACCATTTACCGGATACCTTCTCTGAAAAAAAAATAGTTGATTTGTATAGCATATAGCTCAAACATAAGTGGTATTCCTGAAAGCGATTTAGATTTGATTTAGATTCGATTTAGATTTGATTTAGATTTCGTCAATCAGCTGTTCACAGCTGCTCCATACAAATTGTCTAGTGGGTCCAAAGTAAGCGAGGAATTTTGAGTCAAACTAAAAGATTTATTAAAATCACCTTTTCGGCTGATTTGGATTTTATTTAGATTTGATTTTTTTTTGGTGTGACCGTTCTTTCATGGTTGGAGTTTGGAAATCTGATGTGTTGATATCATGCAGAACGTTCTCATGAATGACTCAATATTCCTCGCCTTCTTTGGGCCCACTAGACAATTTGTATGGAGCAGCTGTGAATAGCTAATTGACTAATCTAAATCAAATCTAAATCGCTTTCAGGAATACCACTAATAAAATTAATTTTTATTTAATGCATTGTCAAATATGCATGCCGGAGGTATTTCAAATTGTAATACTTTATGGAAGCAGCACGCCGACCAAAATCAGCAGAGGTTATTAAAGTGTATTAGAGCACATATTATGTGGCCCTGGCGAAACCAGATGGAATAGCTCTTAAACCAATCTTGAACATTACCCGGTGACATGACAAAACGCCCACGAACAAAAGGCCCAAATGAAAAGTTTCAATCACTGCTTTGAAATATAACTCAGAAATTTTCTGGGCGAAATGTCCGGACAAAAGGCCTATGGGCGTAAAGTCCGTATTCGAATTTAAATGACATTGAAAGCTCAGGAAGACTTAACCAATTATTGCTTTCCATACTGTTGGAATAGTTCTACAAGTCGATTCAGTTGGTATTATTATAAAAGTATATTAACTGTGTTTACGATTTGGCTCGTGTGATATCCTAAAATGTTTGGCACTACTAACGCATGAAAAACTACGGACTCAGTACCCAGTAGACAGAAATCAGCCTGTCCCATCTCCTTCGGCACAACAAATGTCAGTTATACGGCAGACGATTTTGAGACCATTGGCCAGCACATTCTCTGATAACCATTTCGGCACATTTAATGCAAATTTTTGCCTGCATGCAGGGTTAAAACACAACAGGACTTAATAATTTGTGTACTAATTTTGGAAAAAAGGTCGGTTCAATATGAAAAACTTCTTCATGACTTCGTCGTTTCTTGTTCCTTTCGTGCATTGACCGCCATTAATGTCATATATTGCAGATGCCAGGCAACCATTTTCATAGCACACGTATCTCTTAAGCATTGCCCTATTCTTCATGTGAGACGTCTTGAACTAATAAAGTTGCTAATCTTCCTTGATATGAAAGAGGCAGCTATTTCGTTTTGCACCCTGCAGAAACTCAAATTCCAGCGAACTCAAAATTTTGTCCGTGGGCGTTTTGTCATGTCACCTCATTACCCTTCAGTTCGGCTCAGATAATTATAGCTGAATCAGCCCTGAAATGGAAGGACTGGTACTGAATTCATGGCATCCTTTATATGAGTTTCAGCCATGAATTTACCACCGGCATGTCCAACTACTGACCTCTGCTGATTTTAGCCATGAGTTCAGGGCTGAACTAATGGGTCAGTTTCATGGGAAGTACTAAAACATGCCTGAATTCAGGCATGAAATTCAGCTATTGCTTCTGTTCATGTCTGAGTCAGCCCTAAAAAATTCAGTACTGAAACGTAGAACCGCAGGGTAAAGACAAGAATCAGTTTCTTTACAAATAAAATAAAAAGCGAGATCAAAGAATACGAATTTCAATATTTAAAAGATCATTTGATTTACGTTGCGCCAGTGGCAGAAACTATCGATATCATGCAGAGTGAAACAAATACATATTACAGTATAGTACTGCCATGCCTTCTGGCTCTGAGAAAAAAACTACGAAAAATAAAAAAGATAAACAATTTTACTTGGTGCAAACCATTAATACATTTATACGGACAAAGCGTTGAAAAAGATTTGAAAAATTGTTTAACATCCAAACTCCATATGCGGAAAATGCTGCTACAGCATGTTTAAAAAGAGGGTGGTGCTTAAATGCAACGTAAACTATTATAAGAAATAATAATAAAATAAAAAAATACAAATCTTGTGGTACTTAGTGTTTGAATAGCAGCAGTCAAAATAGCATAATTCGTATAAATTGTGTCAAACTGAGCAGTGTCAAATCTCAAAGGTCATAAGCGAAATGTTGATTTGATTTTGCTTTTAAAAAATCAGAAGCAGCAGTCGAAACAATTCTCATAAGTCATAAGCAAAATGTTGCTTTTGATTTTGATTTCGAATAAATCAGAAGCAGCAGTGGAAGCAAAATCAAAAAAAGAAATTTGTTAAAAACGAAGGCAATTAACTGATGTACACTTCGGCTGTTCTGCTCGGACTGAAACTGAAACTTTTGGTAAATTCAAAATTAAAAAAATTAAACAAATTTGCTTTCGTAACTGTAACTGCCGTTGGCGGAGACCATAGTGGAGACTGTTCAGTGCTAATTGCTAATGGCAGAGCAGAGCGGTTAGGCAAGTATGTAGAAAACTGTAGTCCAATATTGAAAAACCCACCAGAGAAGTCGGATTAAGAAGGGAGAGGTGTGTTTAAAGCCATCCAGTCGTTTTTTCCAATCTATATTAAATTCGCAGCGATATGAGGGCGAAATAAATCAGGGATGGAAGCCAGTTCTGAACCGAACCGTACCAAACCGAAACTCAACCGCCAATTCCGATGATAAACCAAGCCACAAATTGAACCAGAGTTATTTTGAAAAAGCTGAGCCGACCCAAAAACTACTAAACAAACCGTTCGGTTTAGTTCCAATTTCTTTGTTATTCGGTCTAATACACCTGGCTTCCCGGGTCTTCCCCAGATACCAGATCGTTCAACTTCATCGCCCGAGATTCGGTTAGCCGTGTTACTCAGTTTTAAAAATACCCTTCGATTATTTGTTTCCGGTACTTGGTTGCTTGGCTTATAAAGCAATAAAGGATTAACCAATTTGATCCATTAAGTAGCCGATGAATTTTGTGCGGATGTAGACTTGCCTTGCCAATGTGTAAAAATTCGTGCTCTCTCAAAATTGGACAGCTTCCCATAAAATGAAGAATTTTTTCCTGCTCGTTCCAATTGCATAGGGAACTAGCTGTGTTGCTGCTTGGTATGTTTGGGACAAAGTTAAGTTTTAGCATTTCACCTCTGGCTATGAAGATTGTTCGGATTTGCTCCACTGAAAACGCGTCGTTGAAATCATTTTTATACCCTGTTCCCATTGAAAATGGTAAAAGGGGGATCATGAAGTTGTGCGAATGTATGTAACAGGGAGAAGGAAAATTTTCCGACCCCATAAAGTATATATATTCTTGATCAGCATGAACAGCCGAGTCGATATAGCCATGTCCGTCTGTCCGTCTGTCCGTCTGTCTGTCTGTCTGTCTGTCTGTCTGTCTGTCTGTATGAACGCGTCGATCTCAGAGACTATAAGAGATAGAGCCAAAATTTTTGCACGAAGGTAGATTTATGCTGTACGCAGATCAAGTTTGTTTCAGATTTATAAAATTCCACCCCGTCCCCCTTTTATCCCCAAAAAACCTAGACCTCCTCTAGAAATCCTAGACCTGAAAAGCCGTCAGATTCACAATTTTCAAGTTAGAGCCCCGTGGTTTAGTATACATTAAGCTAGGCCCAATATCTATCTATTCTAAAATGTACAATCAGATCGGACAAAAAAACACCGGAGTTATAAGCGAAACAGTTGAGCTGATAAGAGCATCCCCCCAGTTGTTGATCAGGACTAGAAAAAAGTGTTGCCTACATTTAGGATGGCATCTTCAAAAATTCAAAAACAAATAAATGAAAACAAATGAACAGGGTATTTTGTGGTCGGGAAACTCGACTGCAGCGCCCTTACTTGTTTTCTTTTAGGTCGTAGTTTAATTCTTTGTAGATGATCCTTTGAGAGCTCCTCGCTGATTCAATCATAAAGGATGATCTATATAATGCATCCACTCCGAATTTTCTTCCAGGTTTAGTGTTTCCAAATGCTTGACTGATAGAAGATCCCATTCCCGAAAAAATTGATGGTGTCCGCTTAGCAGACCCAGATATAAAAACCTATAGTTTTTACTACGTCGAGCTCGGTCTCTCCCAAATACTACTTTTCATCTAAAGCCAGGCTATTTAGCTCCGTTTTTTGGAAATCCAGGTGGATTTACGCATTTGTATAGCTCATGCTTCACCATGTCCTCCTAGATTTGGAAAAACAGGAACATGAGAAAACGGAGAATACATCGAGAACAAAAGTGGACTCAGCTGGCAACCTTGCTTGACACCTGACTCTGTTGGAAACCAATTTGAATGATTTGAATAAATTTTGTCGAAATGCCAAAATTTCTCAACTTAAACATAATTGCCTTTCGGTCGATCGAGTCGAATGCTGCACTGAAATCGACGAAAAAAGCATATAGCTTACGTCCGCTATCAATATATTTTCTGGCGATACTGGTGACTCTGAATATATTATCGATGGTAGAATATCCCTTACGGAACTCTGCTTGGAAATAGTCCCCCAGTTTTACTGCACCGACTGCTATAGCTTTTACAAAAGTTGTCTCGTTTAGTTTTTTACGGCTTCCCAATACGACTTACTGTCGCTAATGAGCTCTAGTGACTTAGCCAGGTTTGAGAAATACAGATGTTTTGCGCTACTGCAAATTGTCTTATAGGATGCGTTCGCTAGCTGGTGTACATTCGCATAGCCTCTGGGTAGAGCTGTAGCGCTGCACACATATCTGTGTGTAGTGCATATCGTGGTATATCATCTCAAGCTCTTCGATCTTGTATCAGTTGCGGCCAATTCCCTTTTATTAGACAGAAATCTATTTTAGCTCGTGAATCGAATCTCAAAAATTTATATTCTCCGGGTGCTTCGCTGGCTGTCCTCCCATTCCCCACCGTAAGTCCAAACATTTCATTTAATTCGGTCAGACGACGACCATTCGAGTCTATTATTCTGTATTTGGCTTCTCTTCCTTCTATCAGGCGCGTGTGCACGAGCTGTGGATTGTACCCACATAACTGCAGATTCCCAATTCTCGCATTGCAATCTCCTATGATCATAAGGTTATCTTCGTCTTGTACATTGTTCAGAAGGTTGTAGAGGTTTTCTAATACTCTATTTCATTGGTTGCAGTTAATATACACCGGCAGTATGTACAGCGTGTCAGTGTCTACTCCATTAATTTTAATTAGACGATGTTCTCCACAAAAGACGATGTTCTCTCTGCTGTCGCGAAAGAGTCTTTTTATTCCGTTGAACACTTGCACTAGAGAACTTGCTCTTCCTCTACTGCTAACCCTAACAGCAGGAATCCACTTAAGGGCATAGGCTTTGAATTTAACTTTAATATTTGCAAGTTCGGTTTCAAGAAAGTGGTTAGACAGGGCAAAAATTTCGAATGAAGCTACGTATATGAAGAAATCCGTAAAAAGTAGTTTTTTTTTGCCAATCCTGCTACATTGCAAGACAGTATTCTAATCTGTTGAGTTTTAATATAATTGCTGGCATTGGTACTACTAATGTTATTGTTGACGACTACACTTCTTATCTTAAGATTAGTTCGCATGGACTACAATTGTTTTTTCGTTTGACTAGTTTTTTGATTGTAATTTTATTTCTAATGGTGGACATATTCAGTAAGCATTAATTTTTGCCTTAAGCATTATTTCCGCTGGTTTCCCCTGGCGCCTATGTGTTTGTTGTTGTTGTACGACATCCAATATCCATCGACGTTCAAACTATCTTTCTGTACTTTTATTTTCCGACCTTTATTAATACTTGATAAACCAAGGAACCCTTTAGCTTTGGGCCTTTTTTCAAAACCTTCTCTGCTATTTCTTGGGTTTCAAATTCTGTTATCAGAGCCCGGTCATATATTTTTCTGACCCCGTCGATTCGAAATTCTTTCAGAATTAGCTTTTCTTGTATCAGCGATTTGACTGCACTTCTTCCGTCTCTTTCTGAATTTAAGCCTTTTTTGCTGCTCCAGTAGATTGTTAATAATTTTTTTTATCTCCTTCTCTGTCAGCCTTCAAGCTTGCTAATTCTTGCTTAAGAAACTCGTTATTGTTAGACAACTCCTTAATTTGTTGCGATACGTTACCAAGCTCTTCCCTTAAGTCCTTTCTAATTTCATCTATGTCAGACTTCGTTGCCGCATTTTTGATTACTGCCATCAGATCGTACATAGTTGGTTCTTCCAAAGTGCTTCCAGAACTGACGTCCAGCCGACCTCTTTTTACGGTCTGAGATTCAGATGGTGTGCCTGCATTCTGATATGACCCAGTTGGCGGTGTGCGCATAAGCCCTTCTTTTCCTGACATGATATTAATTCTGGCTTATAAGCGATCACTTGGCTTAATAATTTGAGATATACTATTCGGCTGTTGCAGAGTTTTTAAAGCTGTTACTAAAACATTTCGGGGGTCAAAGTCCAATGTGACAGCTGGCTAGAGGATTCTCAACTTTTTAGAAGTTGCGCTTGCTTGTTTATATTCCGCTTACCCAGATGGTAAATCGCAATCAGGTGTTATGGGGGATAAGATGGTATGCTCTTTTCGGACCATATTCTGCATAGGAGTTAGTGCATGCACCTTACCATTTCCTCGCCGCCAGCCTTGAACAATTCAGCGGGCATCTCATTAGCGCCAGATTTGTTATTTTCTAGCCTTTTTATGACTAACCTGACTTCATTATGGTATCATCGATTGATGGTATCGCTACTTCCCCAGAGTACTTCATGCCGAAAAGCACTTCGAATTCCTCACGCATGCGCCTTTTCTGCTCATTCTTCTTCCTTCTAAAGAGAAGCGTTTCTTCTCTTCTTTTCTCCCGGTATCGCTCCTTAACAGCCCGTTGCTCCCGACTACAAAGTTCTTCTCTAAGCAGCATCTTTCTCTGCAGTAGCGCGGCGCCACTCGACATCGTACCATGACTGATTTCTGGAGTGCTAGGCGTATCCGAGAATCTCCGTGCCAGCCGTTCTCATTAAGTGGGTAATATGCTTCCACTGTTCGAATATACCACCAGGGCAAGGTGGGATTTCCATGAGCAGCTGGGTGAGTTTTGCTCTATAGACTTCGGATGTCCGTTGTGATTGCAGCTTTTCGACGTTTTGCTTTCAACATGCGCTAGAACGAGTGGCATCTGCCACACTGAGCAGTGTGCGTACCTGATCTGAGCTTAGCTTTACTTAATTTCCAAAAATAAATCAAATTTACCGACCGCTAAACTAAAAATGTTATCTTGTACAAACGGCAAAAAAAATGTTAACATAAGAATCGCTTAAATTAAATAAACGTCTCTTGTACTGTATTGTGAATATGTTTTTGACAACGCAACCAACAGGCGAAATGCTGCAAGTTGCTCCCGTTGCTTGAAGATAATCTTGGGCCCGCTTTATTTAATTCAAGCAATTGGAAGAAAGATTGGCCAGATGCAAGGTTAAAAAGTCATATGCTGCAGCCACAGCAACCATGTCGCCCCTAGGGAAATTGTGAGCTGTCCTTATGCTCCTTCATAAACGCCCTGGTCCACCGATTGACGCTTTCCAAAGACATATTGTCGATATTGCAACGTCAGAATTTCGCCTTCTGATGAGTCAATGATTCGTCGCTTAGTTCATCGTCACCACCAACATGGCACCGTAATAGACTGCGCTCGAGACAATACTTGAACTCAAGGACAACATTGTTGCAGAAATTCGAGGGCTACAGCCACAAATTTTGAAAGATGTTATGGAAAATGCTCTAAAACGAGCCCATCATTACGAAGCTGTTTTCGTCTACCTTTTCATTTGTTGTGTATCCAGAAACATGAACGAAATCCACAATTATCTAGATAGCGGCGTATCAATAGCGACGTTTCGAAAGCGTGAGTGGATCGAGAAACAGCTGACACATAGGCCAGCAATGTATTGTTTACAATTATTTTGGAAGTGATTAGTCAAAAGATAGAGACAACAAGAAAGAAAGTCGGTCAAGCCCGACTATAACATACTCTGTACCAAGAAAATTTGTCTTTTGATCATAACTCGAAAACCGTTCATCCGATCTTCTTCATTCCTTTGGCGGATCGATAAGTTATCCTAATAACTAAATATGTCCAGAAGAAACAAGCCATCTATCTTCAAAACTGTGGGAGATATGACGTTTTTTCTAAATTGCGGGGGCGGGAGGGGGCGTGGCCAAAATTGAAAATAATCTTGATCTGCCTGCAGACATACGAAGCATTTGTCTTATACATGTCAAACCTCTATCTCTTACCATCTCTGAGATCTGTGCGTTCATACGGACAGACAGACAGACGGACAGACGGACAGACGGACATGGCTATATCGACTCGGCTGTTGATGCTGATCAAGAATATATATACTTTATGGGGTCGGAGATGCTTCCTTCTGCCTGTTACATACTTTTGCACAAACTTATAATACTCTGTGTACCTACGGTACAGAGTATAAAAACTGAGCGCAAGACCAAAAAGAGAATTGAAATTGTCAATGTGAAAAGATTGCTTTAATAAAAGCAGTTGAGGCAAGACCATGTCTTTGGCGAATCACAGAGAAAAAGCATTTATACATTTCTGTGAAAAGTGATTGGGAAACCGTTCATCCGATCTTCACCATTCCTTTGGCGAATCTTTAAAACTGTGAGAGAAATGACGTTTTTTCCAAATTGCGGGACGGGAGTGGGCGTGGCCAAAATTAAAACTAAACTTGATATGCCTGCAAGTATAAGAAGTTTTTGTCCCATACACGTCAAACCTCTATCTCTTACCATCACTGAGATCTGTGCGTTCATACGGAGAGAAAGACGGACATGGCTAGTTCGACTCGGTTGTTGATGCTGATCAAAAATATATATTCTTTATGGGGTCGGAGCCAGAAGGAAATGTTACATACGTCAAATGTTATTCGGAATGCGACTAATATTTAGTAAAAACTTTGACATTTATGAAATGGGTCGCTATTCCCTTGAAGAACGTTGGGAAATATTTAAATCATATATCCAAAGTGGTGAGTCTTCTACTCAAACTGCGAAATTTGAAAAAAAAAACAATTAAAAAAAAAATAAATTGAGGATAGTTAACTTCGGCTTGGCCGAAGTTTATATACCCGTGCAGCACGTTATTTCAACTAAATTGAAGGACATTTTGACTGAAAACCAACAAGTTTTTCTCAATAAGACTACTTTTCTGACTCTCCTTTTGTATGACATCGATACTACTATATACCGATTTCGATCAAACTTGGCAGAATTATGAAGAAGTATTGAAAACTAGTAAATACGGAGTTTGGAGACGTTTGCATCACTGCATTATTGCATTTTTCTCACTAGAACTAGTTTTTCGACCGATCGTTCCATTGGCAGCTATATGTTATAGTTATCCGATCCCGCCGGATCCGACAAATGTGCAGCGTATTTACACTGACGAGCAAAACTGTAACTCGAGTTCAATATTCTCACATCAACGGTCTTTATTTTCTCTTCTACTTTATGCATTCTTAAAATGTTAGTCTTGTTTTGTTAGTGCAATATTTTTCTCCCTTATCTCAAAAATTTGAAGTCACGTGAAGAACCTTATCAAAGGTGGAAGAGAAATGCAATGGCAAAGAGTAAAAAAAGTCAAGTGTTACAGTTTTGCACTGTGGTTATTTTTAAACAAATATTTTGAACACTAAATACGCTGCACATTTGTCGGATCCGGCCGGATCGGATGACTACAGCATATAGCTGTAATAGGAACGACCGGTCGAAAATCAAGTTTTGGTGAGAAAAATGTTTTTATTTTCAAAATATATTTCAAAACTTTGTATTTCTTAGTTTGCTATGCTTTCCCATGATTCTAAATTGCGGGGGCGGGAGGGGGCGTGGCCAAAATTGAAAATAATATTGATCTGCCTGCAGACATACGAAGCATTTGTCTTATACATGTCAAACCTCTATCTCTTACCATCTCTGAGATCTGTGCGTTCATACGGACAGACAGACAGACGGACAGACGGACATGGCTATATCGACTCGGCTGTTGATGCTGATCAAGAATATATATACTTTATGGGGTCGGAGATGCTTCCTTCTGCCTGTTACATACTTTTGCACAAACTTATAATACTCTGTGTACCTACGGTACAGAGTATAAAAACTGAGCGCAAGACCAAAAAGAGAATTGAAATTGTCAATGTGAAAAGATTGCTTTAATAAAAGCAGTTGAGGCAAGACCATGTCTTTGGCGAATCACAGAGAAAAAGCATTTATACATTTCTGTGAAAAGTGATTGGGAAACCGTTCATCCGATCTTCACCATTCCTTTGGCGAATCTTTAAAACTGTGAGAGAAATGACGTTTTTTCCAAATTGCGGGACGGGAGTGGGCGTGGCCAAAATTAAAACTAAACTTGATATGCCTGCAAGTATAAGAAGTTTTTGTCCCATACACGTCAAACCTCTATCTCTTACCATCACTGAGATCTGTGCGTTCATACGGAGAGAAAGACGGACATGGCTAGTTCGACTCGGTTGTTGATGCTGATCAAAAATATATATTCTTTATGGGGTCGGAGCCAGAAGGAAATGTTACATACGTCAAATGTTATTCGGAATGCGACTAATATTTAGTAAAAACTTTGACATTTATGAAATGGGTCGCTATTCCCTTGAAGAACGTTGGGAAATATTTAAATCATATATCCAAAGTGGTGAGTCTTCTACTCAAACTGCGAAATTTGAAAAAAAAAACAATTAAAAAAAAAATAAATTGAGGATAGTTAACTTCGGCTTGGCCGAAGTTTATATACCCGTGCAGCACGTTATTTCAACTAAATTGAAGGACATTTTGACTGAAAACCAACAAGTTTTTCTCAATAAGACTACTTTTCTGACTCTCCTTTTGTATGACATCGATACTACTATATACCGATTTCGATCAAACTTGGCAGAATTATGAAGAAGTATTGAAAACTAGTAAATACGGAGTTTGGAGACGTTTGCATCACTGCATTATTGCATTTTTCTCACTAGAACTAGTTTTTCGACCGATCGTTCCATTGGCAGCTATATGTTATAGTTATCCGATCCCGCCGGATCCGACAAATGTGCAGCGTATTTACACTGACGAGCAAAACTGTAACTCGAGTTCAATATTCTCACATCAACGGTCTTTATTTTCTCTTCTACTTTATGCATTCTTAAAATGTTAGTCTTGTTTTGTTAGTGCAATATTTTTCTCCCTTATCTCAAAAATTTGAAGTCACGTGAAGAACCTTATAAAAGGTGGAAGAGAAATGCAATGGCAAAGAGTAAAAAAAGTCAAGTGTTACAGTTTTGCACTGTGGTTATTTTTTAAACAAATATTTGTATTAAAAAATGGAATTTTTGCATAACGCGTAAGGGACAATATCTGAGCATTCTGCAACAGACTCTAGGTGGAGTCATAGAAAATATGGGTCTTGCTGCTGAAATATGCATTTTTCAGCAATCAACGACCCGAAGCACACGTCACATTTGGTGAAAAATTGGATGTTTAAGCAAAAGTTCCAGTCCATGAAATGGCCACCGCAATCTCCAGACATGAACCCAATTGAAAATCTATGGAGCCATGTCAAATCGCAGCTAGCGAAATATGCAAGGGAAATGGTGGAGCTGTGGGAGAGGACCAAGGACGTCTGGTACGCTATTCCTCTTGAAATGGTGCGACGTTACACCCAAAGTATGCCAAATCGCATAGAGGAACTAAAGAAATCAAAAGGGCTGTGGACCCATAATTAAAATTTTTTTAATAAAAATATTTTTTTTAAAAATAACCACAGTGCAAAACTGTAACACTTGACTTTTATTACTCTTTGCCATTGAATTTCTCTTTCAGCTTATCAAATGACTTCAAATTTTTTAGATAAGGAAGCCAAATATTGCACTAACAAAACAAGACTATCATTTTAAGAATGCATAAAGTAGAAGAGAATATACAGACCGTTGAAGTGAGAATATTGAACTCGGGTTAAAGTTTTGCTCGTCAGTGTATACCAGAAGACTTCGTGCAAAGCTTTAAAACTGACGGAGGAGATAGCATAGAAACAGACGGACATGGCTATATCGACTTAGCTCGTCATGCTGATCAAGAATACATATACTTTATGTGGTCGGAAATGCTTCCTTCTATGCGTTACAAACATCTGGACAATTTCAATATACCCTCTGCAAGTGTATAAAAATGTTCCGATAACTCAATTTTTGGATTAATTCGTGAAGCGAGTTTGTGAAACTGAAATGTTGACGGATAAACCAACCCGTGTACGTACTCGTCCGGTGCGCTTGACCGAAAACATTGATACGGCTGCTGGAAATGTGCGTGAACAACCATCGACTTCAACTCGCCATCGATCTCAACAATTGGACATTTCGCGCACTTCTTTGATGCGAATTTTGCATAAAGACCTTGCCATGAAGCCATGAAAAGTTCAATTGGAATCGTCTTCTGCGCACTATCTTCGAAAATCGAATAATCAGCATATGGAGATGTGAATTGGCCGCCAAGAAGCTGTGATCTGACACCGTTAGACTATTATCTTTGGGAGCGGTCAAGGACAAATGTTATGCAAACAATCCTGAAATAATCGATGAGTTGAAGAACGAGATTCGAGTTGCTATTGCTGACATACTTGCCGAAACAATTGAAAATGTATTCAAAGATTGGGTGGATCGAATGGGCTACTGCCAAGTCATTCGTGGTAGTCATTTGACCGAAATTGTTTTTCATAAATAAATGACATGAACCAACCTTTTTAATAAATGTTCAACCTTTAAAAAATATCGAGCCGATTTTTTATAGCAAAATTAAATTCCAATTTTTATATGGACCACTGTGTAGTTAGTAAGTATAATTACTAACTTATACCTATCTGATAACGTACAATGTTAACCCGACTAGTTGACAACGCCAAGCTCCTTTGACTGAGTTAGTTCTATGCTGGCTGGCGAATCGACAGCATACCAATAAAGCAAGAGACAGTGTACCTAATAGAAGAAATAGATGAGGCCAATATTAAAATACACAACCGGTGTGACGCTGATGACAGAGATTGGGATCGCCGCTCACGTTAGCCAGCAGCATTGTGGATGCATCGCTCTGTTACACGGGGCTACCAACGTGGAGATGCCAGTCGACTTGAGAAGCAGTAAGCCAGGATCACTCTGGGACCGCCGGTCAGAAGCTTTTCTTACCCCATAACCACAGGAGACTTCCTGCCTTCCAAAGAAGCCCAGTCATAAAAGTTCACTTCTATTATTATTTACTAGTCTATATCAGCAACTACAGAATATTTATTTTCTTGATTCGACAGAGTTGCTATTTAATGAAAAAATTATCAGTTAAGTTTTTGAAAAAAAATTCAAAAAGTAGTGTGTAGTAATATGTCTAGGTAATAAACTAGCTTTAAGTACCACTGTAATTTGTATATGCTGACCGTGGCCGAGCTTCGGCACGCTCACCAACACAATATATTTAACGGTGAACCAACATTGTAACGAGCTCTGGGTATGTACCCTGGCATTGAGTTTAATGGCGACTGTGAAATAAAGAATACGCTAAAAGTGTAAATTAATACATATAATTAAAAATTGTGAGCTCTTTCAATTTCTGCGATCAGAAGACAGAAGGACTTGACTAAGTCCACTTTGCTATTTGTTCATATCATATCATTATATATACTTTAGACTGTAAGAGATGCATTCTTTTGGCTATCACATACTTTTGCATAAACACAATAAGAGTTTCTGTTCTCATATTTAATTTATTTTTAGACTCGTAGGACTGCAGCATGGCTTGCAGCTAAATTGACTTCAGACGGCCATTCGGTTGCTGTGCTTTCTGGTGACCTGACTGTGGAGCAAAGGCTTGCCGTCTTAGATCGGTTTCGTTCAGGACTAGAGAAAGTTCTTATAACCACAAATGTTTTGTCCAGAGGTAACTATTCTTATTACGATTAGCGCCATTTATAAAAAACAATTTTTTCTTGTTCACAGGTATTGACATTGAACAAGTAACAATTGTCGTCAATTTTGATTTACCTGTCGATGCCCGTGGAAACGCAGATTGTGAGACGTATTTGCATCGCATCGGTCGAACTGGACGCTTTGGTAAGTCTGATTCAGACAGAAAAGGCTGGATTGGTTACTTTATGACGGAAGTCTTGGGTTATTTATCTTTTACATACTTTTATGACCGAGCTTTACTGGCCACATTTATCTTTATTGTTGAAAAGTGATTGCATTCTTCTTCTACTGACGAAATGTAAACAGCTGATTGGTCTTTGCCTGTGCCTGCTACAGGAGTTTTTCGCGACGGTGACAGTGATCTGCAACCCAGATTTTTTTGCAGTCGACTATTGATTTCGTTGGAAAAAACTTACAGCTGTGCACAAGAGGTACAAGAGCTTAAAATGCACTTTTTTGTGAGTTTTTTGTGACGACACAGTTTAAATCTCTTTATTAAAACTAAAAGCACATTCAAGAAAGAAGAAATATTAAAAATCACGGCAATGGCAGCAAATATTCGGAAGTCTCTCGGAAAAAAGGTGAACTGCGGTGCCCCTTATAACTTGGTGCTGGATCATCCGAAATCCAAAAACCAAAACTTATTCGTTAGATAATAGTATTCCCCTGGTAACGCTGTCGAGTTTTTTTTCAAAATTTTAATTTTTCCCTTTTTTGGAAAATTTTGAAGTGAAAAAATGTTTTTTTTTTTTAAATTCGGCTAATTTTTTATTGTAAAAAAAAAATTATTAACAAATTTAAAAAAAAAATTCGACAGCGTTACCTCGTAAATTATGTTCAGAAAAAGTGTACAAAATTTCAAAATGATAGGTTCAGTAGTTTTTATGTTATGAGGGGCACCGACTTTGAAAACGTGAGTTGTGGGAAAATCGCTTTAAAGTTTTGAACACTAAAAAATTTGTACGGTACCTGAAATGCGACAGGTATAAAAATACTCGTAAATACTCGTCAATTTTGGTCCAATCGATTTGAAATTTTGACACAATATTCTTAACATTTTAGGCATTCATTTAAAAAAATAAAAAAAATGCGAAAAAAAAAATTTACTATGAATTGATTTAGATTTGTCCGTCTGTCCGTTCGTCTGTTCCTATGCTATCTCCTCCGTAAGTTTTATAGCTATCGCGGCCAAACTTCGCGCGAAGATTTCTGGTACAAATACGCTGCACATTTGTCGGATCCGGCCGGATCGGATGACTACAGCATATAGCTGTAATAGGAACGACCGGTCGAAAATCAAGTTTTGGTGAGAAAAATGTTTTTATTTTCAAAATATATTTCAAAACTTTGTATTTCTTAGTTTGCTATGCTTTCCCATGATTCCACTAACTTTGGAAATCGGACATCTATATAGTAGAGCTGTCATAGAAAAG